>JAZGTN010000022.1:5345000-5427500 GCA_037783415.1 Leptasterias polaris
GTTTCAGCTTATTTGGAATAAATATATTCGTTTTAGATTGGTTAAACACAGATAATGTGTAAGTTTCATCAAAAATGAAAAAACGGGGGGGGGGGGGGGGGGGGGGGGGAAACCCGACCCGACCCGAGATTTCAGCATTTTTGGGTCGGTCGCGGAGGGCAACTCAACATGTTTTTTTTTTGGCCTAGTGGTGGATAGTGTAAAACGCTCGGTTACAACTCGTTACAGCGCGCCCTCTTGTGGCTTGAATTACCCAACTTGACTAGTGAAAGCTAGTCAAGTTGGGTAATTCAAGCCACAAGAGGGCGCGCTGTAACGAGTTGTAACCGAGCGCTTTACACTATCCACTATCGATCACCGACGTCATGGGCCAAGACTACTTTCTATTAAATTAAGGATTCGTCCAAATAGACACACGGGTTAGTTTCAAACGCCGGTGCAGTAACACCGATTCTAAAGAGATACATCAAAGAGTCATTTTATGACTGAATAATACATCGAAATACATAATAATATAGTCCCCAAAAAGAAATGTGATGGTGTTGCGATGTAAAGGGATCAATGTTAATTTCATTGTTTTTTACCCGATTTAAGTTACATCCCGTATGATGCCACTTTGTTTTCATTGATCAGATATATTTTAATATTATTCTCAGACGACCCCCAATAAGATAAGCAATCAACTGATTGACTTTTGAGACAGCTGAAACTGTTTTATTACCAAACAGGCACTGGCCAATGACAAGTTAAGCAAAATCAGATGGTGTTTGAAAGAAAATAAATGAAGGTATTGCCCCAAAAACATTTTTACAGGCACGGATCGATTCCTTGGCAGCTTGCAGCATACAAATCAGAGGGGCAGCTTGCCAAGCCTCCATAAAACACTACAACAACACAACAGTGTGTTTAACAATTCACAAAATGGCATAAGCCTACAAGGTTTAAATGATTGACACAGAAAACATAGAGGCAGCTTGCCCAGCCTCTGTACAACGATAACGCCCAGCAGTGTGTTTTTAAAACTTTAGACACAAATGCCGACAAGGCCGGTGTAAGCGTTGTCGGAGTACGTTAATCAGCCACACCTGAACTATAGAGGGTGCTGTCAGTTATGGCACGCCAAAGCGGAATTTATTCAACCCTGCACGGAAACTGTGGCAACATAAAAACAATACCGCAACATTAAAAAAACAACTCAACATTAAAAACATATTTTCAACCATTTAACAAGTTTTTGTCAACAGCAATATTTATTGTCCAACATTTACAAAAACTTTTAAAAACATGCATCAACATGCGGAATTCAGTCAACCCTGGACGGCAGCATTTCAAAATATAGGCCTACACCACAACATTTAAAACAAACATTCAACAACTTTATAAGCTGACCGTTCAACATAACAAACAAAAATGAGGCATGTAGTTCTTTCAAAAACATAGTATGCCAACGCGGGAAAAAACATGTGTCAACATTTAAAAAAAATATTTGTTCTGATTAATTAACTAGAAAGTACATGTCAACATTGCCAAAACTGCCGACTACTTGTTGACAAATATATGTGCCAACCCATCCTGCTACAAAATTCACCTAAAAATACGTGTTAACATTTCGTCCAAAAAATATGTGTCAACCCTACCCGATGAAAAATATATGCCAACATTCACGTGACCGCCGCGACGGAGTACATGCGCGAAGTATGCAGCGCTGCACCCGGCTGTCAACGTGCGTTCACGTTTCCATGGTGAGAATCAGCAAATAGGCTGGCACCTATGGTGCAGGTAATGAGACTGTACTTAATAAGGGAAGTGGGTACTGGGTATCATGCAACCATCCACGTGTGTACGAGTGCGATCATCTGTCACTGTCAGTGTCAGGGATCTGTCAGTATTGGCGGCAGAGAACTTCTTTTAATTTTACGTTAATTTACTGTACATACATAAATACAAGTCAAGAGCATGATGAACCGTGAAATGTGTTTTCAAGGGCATGTTGACATATAATTATTTTCCAAAATGTTGGCATATATATTGTTACAACAATGTTGACAAATATTTTTTTGAAATGTTGACATGTATTTTTACGTGAATGTTGACAGGTATTTTTGAAAAATGTTGATATATATTTTTGAAAAATGTTGATAGGCCTATATATTTTATGCGGGTTGAAGCATATTTTGCTACAATGTTGACCCATGTTTTTCATCACGTTGACACAATTTAAATTAAATGTTGAACAGTGTAAATACTACTGTTGACGTACATTGCAAAGTAGTTGAGGTTGTTGTTATGTTGTGATATATTTTTTTTATGTTGCCGCAGTTTACGTGCAGGGCTGAATAAATTCCGCTTTGGCCCGCCATAGTAGGTACTCAATAAAACATTCATTTGTGTGACTGTTCAAGTGTTCATGTTGGGCTTTTTATTTATTTTTTAAGGATTTGTTCAGAATTTGCACTCCTCGAAATCAATTGAATATTAATTATTTTTGTAATTTTTATCATTATCACAGTGACATTTCCCATCAGATTCCCTACCAGACAGTTTTAGTTAAATTCATATTTAATGCCTTATGATGTAACAGATAGCAAAGGGCTGGTACAACTCCGTCTTTTGAGATTAACTTTCCTAGTTTGCATTAAAAAAAAATCATCATCTTCACATAAATCATTTTTCTCAGAGAATGTTATTATTCCAGGGAGATCATATCTCGGGGTTTAACCACAAGCACCAAACACAACACACAACATTTTTGCATAATCATTTTTCCAACATTGAGAATGAATTTTAACAAAAATCTGCAACCGATACTGCACATCCATTGAGATGTTCTAACCAGTAAATTATTTTTTTAATTCGGAAAATATCAAACTTAGTTTTTAATCTAATGGAAACAGCCGTCGGCAACTGATGTGTGACTTTTAACAACATGAGAAGCACTATGGAATCTAAACTTCTAACTGCTGTTAAATGCTTGCTTGAGGAACATATTTGAGGAACATATTTCTTAACAAGTGCAAGTTTAAGTGTTGAGTTACTCTGAAACTGTCATATTAAACTGTCGTTGGTATTCTCGTTGGTATTCCCTCCCCTAAACCCCCCCCCCCCCAAAAAAAAACAGCAGCAACAGCAACAAGAACAACCAACACTAATATCTTGCTCCAGAATGGTAATGATTTTCTACACGTAAATCAACTTTGCCCTTCCTTCTGAAGTTTGTTTAATTAAGGGTTGTTTTAGAACATGCTTTTTGTCAGATTAGTTCAAAAAGTGAAACTCATCTTGATAAGATTGAGTTGGTGTGCATGACTACCAGACAGATTCAGAAATTGATGATGACAAAACCAAACCTATTCTTCTGCAAAAACCTCGCCTGAGCGTCTATGAATAATGTGCTTATTGCATCACATGTCTGTAAGAAATACTTCCTATAATATGTCAACAGTAATTTTACTTTGTCTGATAACAATGACAGATGAATCTTTTCAAGTCGATTTGTAGAGAGCATAATTTCAATAGGGAAGGTCTTTTCAAGAAAATCACATATCAACTTATGGTGTGACTGTGTTGCAAAGATACCCAGATCATGACATCACAGCCCCTTCACTGCTGGGGTGACTTATGGTGTGACTGTGTTGCAGACATACCCAGATCATGACATCACAGCCCCTTCCCTATATATAGGATGATTTAAGGTGTGACTGTTTTGCAAAGATACCCAGATCGTGACACCACAGCCCCTTCACTGGGGTGACTTATGGTGTGACTGTGTTGCAAACATACCCAGATCATGACATCACAGCCCCTTCCCTATATATAGGATGATTTAAGGTGTGACTGTTTTGCAAAGATACCCAGATCATGACATCACAGCCCCTTCACTGGGGTGACTTATGGTGTGACTGTGTTGCAAACATACCCAGATCATGACACCACAGCCCCTTCCCTATATATAGGATGATTTAAGGTGTGACTGTTTTGCAAAGATACCCAGATCGTGACACCACAGCCCCTTCACTGGGGTGACTTATGGTGTGACTGTGTTGCAAACATACCCAGATCATGACACCACAGCCCCTTCCCTATATATAGGATGATTTAAGGTGTGACTGTTTTGCAAAGATACCCAGATCATGACATCACAGCCCCTTCCCTATATATAGGATGATTTAAGGTGTGACTGTTTTGCAAAGATACCCAGATCGTGACACCACAGCCCCTTCACTGGGGTGACTTATGGTGTGACTGTGTTGCAAACATACCCAGATCATGACATCACAGCCCCTTCCCTATATATAGGATGATTTAAGGTGTGACTGTTTTGCAAAGATACCCAGATCATGACATCACAGCCCCTTCACTGGGGTGACTTATGGTGTGACTGTGTTGCAAACATACCCAGATCATGACACCACAGCCCCTTCCCTATATATAGGATGATTTAAGGTGTGACTGTTTTGCAAACATACCCAGATCATGACATCACAGCCCCTTCCCTATTATAGGAAAACTTATGGTGTGACTGCGTTGCAAAGATACCCAGATCGTGACACCACAGCCCCTTCCCTATATATAGGATGATTTAAGGTGTGACTGTTTTGCAAACATACCCAGATCATGACATCACAGCCCCTTCCCTATATATAGGATGATTTAAGGTGTGACTGTTTTGCAAAGATACCCAGATCGTGACACCACAGCCCCTTCACTGGGGTGACTTATGGTGTGACTGTGTTGCAAACATACCCAGATCATGACATCACAGCCCCTTCCCTATATATAGGATGATTTAAGGTGTGACTGTTTTGCAAAGATACCCAGATCGTGACACCACAGCCCCTTCACTGGGGTGACTTATGGTGTGACTGTGTTGCAAACATACCCAGATCATGACATCACAGCCCCTTCCCTATATATAGGATGATTTAAGGTGTGACTGTTTTGCAAAGATACCCAGATCATGACATCACAGCCCCTTCACTGGGGTGACTTATGGTGTGACTGTGTTGCAAACATACCCAGATCATGACACCACAGCCCCTTCCCTATATATAGGATGATTTAAGGTGTGACTGTTTTGCAAACATACCCAGATCATGACATCACAGCCCCTTCCCTATTATAGGAAAACTTATGGTGTGACTGCGTTGCAAAGATACCCAGATCGTGACACCACAGCCCCTTCCCTATATATAGGATGATTTAAGGTGTGACTGTTTTGCAAACATACCCAGATCATGACATCACAGCCCCTTCCCTATTATAGGAAAACTTATGGTGTGACTGCGTTGCAAAGATACCCAGATCATGACACCACAGCCCCTTCTTTAGGAAAACTTACGGTGTGATTGTGTTGCAAACATACCCAGATCATGACACCACAGCCCCTTCCCTATATATAGGATGATTTAAGGTGTGACTGTTTTGCAAAGATACCCAGATCGTGACACCACAGCCCCTTCACTGGGGTGACTTATGGTGTGACTGTGTTGCAGACATACCCAGATCATGACATCACAGCCCCTTCCCTATATATAGGATGATTTAAGGTGTGACTGTTTTGCAAACATACCCAGATCATGACATCACAGCCCCTTCCCTATTATAGGAAAACTTATGGTGTGACTGCGTTGCAAAGATACCCAGATCATGACACCACAGCCCCTTCTTTAGGAAAACTTACGGTGTGATTGTGTTGCAAAGATACCCAGATCATGACACCACAGCCCCTTCTTTAGGAAAACTTACGGTGTGATTGTGTTGCAAACATACCCAGATCATGACACCACAGCCCCTTCTTTAGGAAAACTTACGGTGTGATTGTGTTGCAAACATACCCAGATCATGACACCACAGCCCCTTCTATATTATAGGAAAACTTACGGTGTGACTGTGTTGCAAACATACCCAGATCATGACACCACAGCCCCTTCTATATTATAGGAAAACTTACGGTGTGACTGTGTTGCAAACATACCCAGATCGTGACATCACAGCTTCTTCCGTGTGGGAAAGGTTGAGTGGAGGCTGTTTGGAAAGGGGAACATTTAAGGGTTTGTTGAAAGGAGGCTCTCTATAAAAGAGATTCGTTGGCTGGAAGGGAACATGAAAAAGTAAAGTTATTGGTGGTTGCGATGTAAGGGCACCTGTTATCAACTGATGAAGAAGAGTAGTTATGGTAAACCGATAAGGTGGAAGTATAAGTACAGAGACCTTGGCCGAGCTTTCACCAAGACCAGTAATGTTTTAGAAACATGATGCACTTATTAACCGTCACATTTTGAAGTAAATCGATCAAAGCGTGTGACCGGAAACTATATAGCCTGGGCCTGGACGGTGTGGAGCATTCGCCTCCCGATTAGCACGAGAAGAGATCGAGACGCACGCGGCACATCGTGTGCGAGACCACTGGTGTGTGACACTACACTTGACAAGGAAACATTCATTTCTAATGTGTCAGATATCAAATTCATTTAACAAAATACCAGTTATTAATTGACAGATGTGCTTGTTTTATCAGGGTGGGTGAGACCTACATTTTAACTAAATACTACTGAGCATCTTGCTCTAATGATAAATAAACATCACCGTATATACACCACTAACATAGTATCAGTTTCCTGTATTAGAAGCCCTTTTTACGACTATCCACTACTTGAACACATTCTGATTGGTCAAAAGTGCCAGCATTCTCTCTGTGGTGGGATCACTGTTAAGCTTCCTATTGGCTGAATCGCAGTTTAAGGGGCGGGACGTATAAGCAGGTTTCTATAAAAAGGAGCGGATGCATGCAGTGTTTTCACATTTCACCTGAAGACAACTCAGCAAGATTTGTTCACAGTTTGTCTGCTGCCGTGTTCAACACATCCCTTAACCACGATGCATCGTCTTAGCGCCATCATCCTCTGCCTCGCACTGGTCTTCAGTGTCCACGGATTCCAAAAATCCACATGTGAGTATTACAATATTTTATTACTTGGTTTGTAACTGTTAATTTTTGCTGTGACTTGATTTATGTTCTGTAAGTTCTGTAACACCTTGCTGCAAAATTGACAAATATTGTTGTAATTTATCTGAATTTGCCAGTTAAATAATATAATTATTGTGGATTTGTATATTTTTTCCAAAAATCCACATGTGAGTAACAGTGTTTTATTAATTGGTTTTAAACTGTAAATGTTTGTATAAACTTTATTATTTGGTTTTTAACTGTAAATTTGTGTAGTAACTCTATTGTTCTGTATAACACACTGCTGCAAAATTGTAAAACACTGTATTCATTTTTCTGAAATGTTCAGTTAGATACATTTGTAGCTTTGTAGAACTTATTGATTTTCCCTTATCATCCTTGACAGAAAATATATCTTAAAAAGTTCTTCACATTTTCGCCAATTCAGCAGTGATTCAGACATTTTTTTTAACATCTAAGGAGGTGCTAATCTTTAAAGACAAGTGTCCTTTTTTATTTGATTTCAGCCGACACGTATGAACCCACTAGTACAGTATACTTGAATTGCGGCTCAAAGACCTTATTAATCGACAATGCGATCTTGATCTTGGACGGTGAATGCCCAGGTATTTACGACAAATTAGACCTGAGAGTACAAATCGAAAAGTATTGCGAAGACAGTGGATCTGCAAGTTCATGTTCCTTCACACTCGCAGATGTTCTCGAGTCGGACCCCGGGTCTTGCATCAGGGAGTTTGACGTCGGCAAAATATGTATAGAAGTAAGTCAATCATTGGTGTTTATTTTATTTATTTTGTATGTCATGCACAGTTGGTCACAATCTCAAGCATTTTGTTTTGGGTTAATGCGACTAGACTTCTGACCCAGCCTGGTTCTCTCCCTGTAGTTCACTCAAGTAAACAGAAGACTTATGCTTTTAGTTTAAACGATCATTAAAATAGGACTTAAAGGCAGGGTGCACGTTTGTTAATTGTCAATACTAAGTATCCTATAACTTGGTGTATCACAACATATTTATGCATAAAACAACAAACCTGTGAACCTTTGGCTCAATTGGTCATCAAAGTTGCAAGAAAATAATGAAAGAAAAAACACCCTTGTTGCATAGAATTGTGTTCTTTCAGATGCCTGAGAAAGGCTTCATGCCTGAAGCCTTTCTCAGATTCAAATTTCTGGGTACAAATGTACCTTTTTCTCTAAAACTACATTACTTCAAAGAGTGTCGTTTCTAAACAATGTTTTATAATATCAAAAGCTCTCCAGTGCTGTTTTTCTTGGTCAGTTTTTATGGTCATGAACGATAGTGGAGATTACCAAAGTACACTCTGCTTATAACTGAACTGAAGCAAACAGAATGAGTCAGCCGACAAAATGAAAGTTTGGATTTGTGTTTTGTGTACAATTTGATTATACTTCGATAATAATATAAAAAGTGCTTTTACTTAATATTGCTAATATTGCGAAGATTGCGAAGATTGCTTTTGATGACAATATCATTTAATACGTTTATAGTTCTTTTATTCATAGCGCTTGAACATTGTCTTTTTAAAAGGGAAAAACAGTTAACCACATTTGCAGATTCTTTCCAATTGTCAATTCTACTTTTCATTGGTCAAAGGGGGGGGGGGGGCGTTGAATGGCTTTTTGAAAACATGTATAGAAAGGTTTTCTGTTGTCACAGTTACCCATTTTTCTCCAGTTTTCTCAGTTTAAACAAAAATGTAACCCAAAACGAGGCTGGGATGACGACAAGCCTCTTTTTAATTTATGAAATGAGAGTTAAATTCAGTGCATTTCCCCTATCATGAAGACGATTTAATGAAGTGCTGAAACTTAAAGCTATTTGTATAAATTCAAAATTTAGCTAAAACATATTCTTAATATTATTATTTGTTGAATAAAAACAACTTGACTGGAGCGGGATTTGAACCAGCAATCTCTGGATTAACGTGCCTAGTCATTTTCCATTGTATTTTTATTACTGGTAAAATATTGTTCCCTATTTTTATTTGAAGGTCTGAAGTATGCCACGCCTCGATGGCGTCATGAATTGCCAAGGGTGTCGTCATCATTAGCAACAAGTCCGATTCATCTCAACGATGTTATCTTGTCAGCAGAACAACCCAGATCGTACCATTAATATGAAGCCCAGCTTGACAATTCACCCAACTATGGTACTGCCCAATGGGCACACTCAAATTCGCTGGTCCATCCATGGTTGGGAGAATAATTCAAGATGGGCCTTAACAATAACTGTTTCTAATGTAGCAATAGGTGGAGTCATGGTACCAACAACCAAACACAGCCCGTTTGGGCAAATTTTTTCACACGTGATGATTTAGGTCGTAGGTGTTTTTTTTCTAGATGTGCAGTAAATGACTAAAAGGGAAGGTATTTACACAAAGTTTTCATAGTATTAGTAGTAAGCAATGGGCAAATGAATAAATTATGAAACTCTTTCAAAATCTAAAGTTTATCAAGCCCAATACGCTATATGGTTAATTTAAACACGGGAATGAACAAAATTCATTATAGGGGGGCCTACGCGTTTAATGTTGGAACGTTCCCTAATTATACACAGAACATTCTGTAAAGAAAAACTATGCAAAGCTGCTGATCGTGAGTACCAAAATATTTTCAGATTTTGGGTGCTGTAGTCTTAAATTCAAGTATGAAAGGAACTCAATCTAGACAAAAACTTCACCTTTTTCGTACATCTATATTGCCTTCCCATGGAGTAATATCCTAACATCGGGCGGGTGCAAAATTAATACACACAAAAAGTGACTCTTTTATACGTTAGGGGCGGATCCTCATTGGGATGACTAACATCAGAACATTAGGCAAAAGTTGGTAAAAGTTTCCCATGGGGCATCTTTAACTTGGAGTGTTCCGGTTGTGTACGGTATCGTTTAATTGCATGGCGTTTGGCGCTATGGAAGTTTTTCGTATGAGTTGCTTTCGAAAACACTCCAATTTAAATAAAAAAATGCAATATGGGTAGGATAAAGACGAAGGGAATCGAAGGGATTGCTTACACTGAGTTATGAAGATACCATTGGCTAGTCACACCACTGAAAAGAATTAAGAAAGAAGAATAAAGAACAAAGAATAAAGAAATTAAGTAAAAGTTTGTTGACGTTCTTTATATGTGTTTCTAAATGACATTGTTTGTGTAATTACACTCCATTTGATTAGTGAAGCGTACTGTGTAAAGTTAAGAGGTTGAATCTTCAACCAGTCGTGACCCTGTTGTCCGAGTCTGAGTCCTCCCCACCGAGATTAAGGGGAGTCAAAGAGCTTCGAGGGGGAGTTCAAGTCCGAGTCCACAACAAACGGACTCGAGGCCGGTCTCGAGTCCAAGAGAAGTCTTGAGTCCTCCAGCACTGACTGTCTTCAACATAATTCTTGTGATCTACAAGTCTGATGTGAGAGCACTTCTACAGAGCAAATAATTATAGGCTCAAAAACTGAAGTGTTAAAATGGGTGTTGCCGAAGAAAGAATCAAATTAACATCTAAAGGTGCTAAAATTATACCAATGTAATTATTTGTGCAGAAGTTAGTGTTATTTCAATACCCTTATGGTGTAAATGTTCATTCTTTTTTGGTATACATAAGGTGACCACCCTTTTAAACACCCAAGTTTTAGCATGCAGTGCGTATTGAATGCCGTGTAAATTATTGATAGTTGTTTTCAACCACTGATGTTAAAATCAAGTGAAATAAAAGCACTTTATTACCATTATTATTCATAAAGACAGATTATTGTCCGTACAATCTTCTTGCAGCAGCGATATCATCGGGCTGGAGTACAGCCTTGTTGGAGAAGGCTGCGCGGTTGTAAGCCGACGTCACAATAACTCCAGATTTCGCTGAGTGTAGTATACCAATGCTGTCTAATAACTCCAGATTTCGCTGAGTGTAGTATACCAATGCTGTGACCAAGCTCATGACGAGTAAGGTATTGGAGGTCGATGTTACCTACAAGTAAACACACGTGAATAATTCAGGACCTTAGAAAATATGAAGTGAATGAAAAAACAACAACTAAATAAATTGAATCGTTTCCTAAATACTAATAAGAAGATTGGAAAATTAGGTCGACTTATAGGATTTCCTTGTTTGTTTGTTTTTCATTTATTTATTGTTCTATATTTAATTAGTTCTTTTGTTTGATTACTTTTATTATTTGTTATTTATTGTTTAAATTGTTTATTATTGATTAAATTATGTATTTGTTTGTTTGTTGGGTTGTTTGTTTGTTTGTTTGTTGGGTTGTTTGTCTGTTTGTTTATGTTTGTGTGATTTGTTTTTTGGTTGTTTCTTTTATTTGTTTATTTGCATATTTATTTGTTTATGTATTTATTTATTTATTTATTTATCTTTTACTGCATTTTCTTTCTATTCTCTCTGTCCCCACTCCCGTTACTGTTGACCAATTCTACTCACCGTTTGAAGCAATCCCAGCTTTCTTGAAAGTGAACATGTCATTAAAATGCACGTCTCCGCCAATTGGATCACTTGTCGGGTAGTAGGCATGTGCCAATGCCCCATCGAAAGGCAAATCACCGTGGTCGTTGTCCGATGTAAATTTGATCATATCCGCATCCGCACTGCCGGTCGTTTTCTTTGGTGAACGTCAAACCGCAGATATCTTGCCACTGCTGAAAAGCCGTAGCAATGTCGCTGTTTATGTCAGCACGAGTCATGTCCCAACTGTAGTTTTCGATCCTGGTTGATGATAACAATAACATAAAAGCAATTGAGACACACAGACAGCAAGAGCTTTCTGTTTTATGGTATTCTATTAAGACGACAAATGTGCGTCGCGTCGTGCCGTCGACCGTCGCGTCGTGTTGCGCCGTCGCCCGTCGCGTTAGTATGTTAATAATACATAATCAGTTTAATTTTGCAAAAGTAATTTGTGACAGCACAAACGGTGACATGCGCTATAATTTTGTAGTATTGTTTAATTTATGAGCAAAAGAGAGCACATTATTCTCGATAAGTACAGCTACGGCCATGCTCCAAAGACTAGTAATTATTTGGGAGTGAAAACAACCTCGAACTCTCTTTGAGTATTGTTATGTCTTTAGGGCATCTTTTTTTGTAAGCAAATAAAATAATGTACTGTTTAGGGCTAGTTGAATGGTGGTAAACTTGTATGAAGTCAGCCTCGTGTTGCGCTATTTGTATTGTGTGCTATAGTGTAGGATTAATATCAGTTCAAGTGCAGAAGATCATTTTATATTAATTAGACATTAGTGATGTTACGTGACAGTAGTAGTTTGGTGAATGCTCGTCCTTTTTTAAAGGGACGGCCTCCTTCAAGTGCCTCTACATTTATAACGATTATTTTTTGTTGAGCCATCGATTGATGGGGTATACATTGCGTAATTCCTAACAAAAATAGCTTACTTGTATGTATAGGCCATACGGGGTAAACTGTATCTTGTCGTCCCGTTCCGACCCCTGTGGGTCTAAGATAACTCTACAGTTTTTAACAGAGTAATTGCTGGAGATTACGATTCCGAAAGTTCTCCACAAAAACGCCAGTCAAATTTGAGAAATTATCGACCAAACGTTGCACTAGATAATCGACAGCGATCGAACACTGTTTACGGTTGTGATACGTCGGCTCGTTACATTTTATTTGAAATACCTGCGCACAGACACCATAATAATAATAATAATAACCAGTTCTTATATAGCGCATTTCACAATAACGTCTCAATGCGCTTTACATTAGTGCCCTGGTCTAAGATTAGTGCCCTGGTCTAAGACCCTGTGGGTCTAAGATAACTCTACAGTTTTTAACAGAGTAATTGCTGGAGATTACGATTCCGAAAGTTCTCCACAAAAACGCCAGTCAAATTTGAGAAATTATCGACCAAACGTTGCACTAGATAATCGACAGCGATCGAACACTGTTTACGGTTGTGATACGTCGGCTCGTTACATTTTATTTGAAATACCTGCGCACAGACACCATAATAATAAT
The DNA here is from genome assembly GCA_037783415.1 of Leptasterias polaris. Lineage (NCBI taxonomy): Eukaryota > Metazoa > Echinodermata > Asteroidea > Forcipulatida > Asteriidae > Leptasterias > Leptasterias polaris. The sequence continues at coordinate 5,357,971 of JAZGTN010000022.1, forward strand.
AATAATAACCAGTTCTTATATAGCGCATTTCACAATAACGTCTCAATGCGCTTTACATTAGTGCCCTGGTCATGTGATCTAAATTCGCCAATCACATCCTAGGTCACACGTCATGTGACACCCCCAAACAAACATGGCGGCGCCCATGCCTCGCTCGGGTGAGAAAGACTCCGTGATAAATCCGAAGTGTTTTGTTCACCTAAAATCTGTCAAAACTGAGAAAGCACAATATATTTTCAGGGAAGAGTAAAATTATGCATGAGGCCGTGTTCAAGCGCGTCGTCATGAGATGAGATCATGTGTGTGAGATCACGAAAAACACAGCATCTTTTGATAGTAGGCCCCGTACTCGATATAGGCCTATACAGCATACAGTGCAGGACCTCATGCGCTAATTTTTATTAGAGAACAAGGACATGCAAAGAAAATAGGACCGTAACGCAGTTAAAATGTTCAATGTAAATAAATGTTAAATAAATAATAAATGTTTGTAAATTATTAAAAATGTAGCTTCTCCCCGTGTCGAGAGTGAGAATCATGTATTAAGGCAAGCTTGAAGAAATGAGGCGTCATCATAGGGCCATTATTATACAGTTCTAAAGAGGGTGGGGGATACAAAAACAATTGTTAGGGGCAGGCCTGTAAAAGGAATTATTCTTCTAACCCTTTTTTTTTTGGGGGGGGGGCGATTTTTTATTTATTTTTATTTATCTATTTTATTTTATTGTTATCTTTATTTATTATTAATATTTTATTTATTTTATTTATTATTTTTTTTTTTAGGGGGGGGGGGGGGTCGAATATGAAAGAAAAGGACATCGGCACGTTTAGCGGCGCCCGTCGCTCAGTGACGAGGGAGTGGGTGGGGGCGCTGGATTTTTACTTATTTTTGATAATGAAGGCCCATGGAAGGCCCAATTCCAGCCAATTTTGTAAATTTGTTAGTTTTTGTTTGGGTTTTTTGAGGGCACCATTTTTTTACATTTTGTGTGGACTTTTTCTTCCTTTTTTGATCTTGGTGGGTTTTTTAATTATTTATTTATGCCTTTTTATTGATGCTTTTTTATTTATTTATTAATTTTTTTATCAAATGATAAACCATAAGGGAAACTGACTGGGTAAATTTTAAACGAGTTTGGGTTGAACAAAAGAAATGTACTAGCTAGAGTGGAATTTGAACCAACGACCTCCGGATTAACGTACCGGCGCTCTACCAACTGAGCTATCTAGACCTATGTTGGCCGTCTCCCTATTTTTGTCAATAATTATCCTTGTTGGGGGGTTACCAGTCAGAAGCTATTCAAAAAGTGTAGCCAGGGATCACATTCAAGTACTATACAACCTGGGAAGCCGCAGCCAGATATTGAATTCACCACAAGGGAATTTGACTGGGTAAATTTTAAATGATTTTAGGATGAACAAAGAAAATTATACTATGAGCGGCTCACCCCCTATAGTTACGGGCCTGGTAAGGGAAAATCCACAAGAAAGGGGTGTGTGTGGGAGGGGGCGGAAAGGAGGGAGGATCATGAGAAAAAAGGAGACGGTGTGCCTATAGGCACTTTCCTGCCCATTAATCTTTAACGAATTAGCGAGTGTTCCGGCGAGAGACATCGACAGAAAAATGATCAGAAAAGCGTTGAAAACCATCCTATGGATGTTGTTTTCAGTGGGAGACAATGGTCTCCCTCGAAAAGTCAAAAAGCGATAGTTAAACATACTTTTTCTTTGATGTTTGCATGCACCCTCACAGAAAAGGGGGTTATAAGTGGTAAAGGGGAATGTTTTAACTTAATAAAACAAACATTTTCCCCTTTTAATTTTTTTATATTATTTTAATTTGTTATAGTTTACCTTGGGCCTTATGATATTTTTTTTGCAATAACAGTGATAGGTGTTTTAGGGGAAAAGTACCCTATTAATTAGAAATCAAAGGTCAAAAGAATAAGACAAAAAATTGTCAGTTCCTTAATTTTGTTGACAATAATTGGAGCGACTCATCATTCCCTCCTTGTTGTTCAATGACTAGCCTAGGGCCTATAAATTTTTTTAAACTAAGCTCTTTATTCTTGGCACAAAACTTTGATGGCTAACCATTCAGTGATGTTAAAAAGACACGATAGTCTAGTTTTTGAGAAATAGGCCTACAGTTTTAAACATGGCCTAAACCACACAATTGATGGTTGGACGCGACGCAATTTTTTTATTTTTTTATTTTTTTAAAATAAAGGATATAGGCCTATAATGTTTTACGGCCCACACACCAACGGGGGAATCGATACGGCGCGCTGCCCATGGTCAATACCGTGTCTCAGCCGCGCAATTTGATTTGTGTGTGTCGGAAGACTTCAGTTCGCACATTGCGCGCGCGCATTTTCACAAATTGCGCCCAACAACGTTTTTAGCAAACTTTGCATGTTTTTGCAAATTTGACTGGATATTTTTTGGAGAACTTTTAGTATAGTGTTTAGTATGTCTACAACTCACAAAATATACCTTCAAAAAGTAGACCCACGGGGGTCGGAACGGAAATCATTTTCCAGGCATCTTTTCGTTTACACAGTACGGCCTAGTAAGTTGTCTTTTTGAAACTGGCCAACGAGTAGATGTCCGATATCTTTTAGACTTCCCATAGTCCTCGTCAGGCTCAAAGTCCGGCACACCGCATCTCGGCATCTTCATCACTGTCAGCGTCTCCTCGTCAACTTTACCACTCTCAGGTAGATTCAGAAAATTCTGCATTCGTAGGACGGCTGCCTCGGCACTCTCCGTGGTCAGTTCTACGGTTGGATGCAAGTCGTCAAAGTTTCGGAGCCAGGTCTGGGTGGGAGTGGGTTTATAACAAGTTAATTTCGATCATTGTCTCCTTATAGGTTACCCGTATGCATTTAAAATAAAACATTATGTTTGATTATTTGTTTTTTTATATATTCTTCTTCGTTTTAATTACTATCGTTGTTGTTGTTGTTGTTGCTTTCTTGTTTTTTTACCTGCGTGTTGTTATCAATTGAATATAATGTATTAATCGTAGTTATATTTAGAAATCATGTCGAACATTTGAATATAGGGTGTTTAAATCTCCACAGATCACCACAAGGTGACCATTGGAGATTCAAATGTCCGTGTTGTCTGTTTGTGAATGCTGCAGCAGAGATGCAGTTGGTATCCGCTATCACCTTGTTTAACGTTCTTCAATTCAATTCAATTCAATTTACTTTATTATAAAAAAAAACACAGTGAAATTCATTTCGGCTTTTACATCGATAATTAAAATTTAATACGTAATTACCGTGACAGTTTTTGCTGTTTTCTCAACAAGATGCGATGAGCTGGAACTTTTACATGTGACTTAGATTGTATCTTCATTGATATTTGGCCTATAACCTTAATCACAGCACTACGTTGACAAAAACAACCAATTTTACCTTAAAGGGTGTGCGTTATAACATTGCTAAGAGTAAAAATATAATTGTCACAGATTTGCACACAACCTACACGGTATATCTACATCTACGCTGGTACTCAGTAAAATCTACTTCTGGATGTAAAAGCTGAGGTGAAGACTATGTGTGCGTGAAACAGGTGGAAAGTTGTGCTGGGTAAATAAGTGCAAGTAAAAAACTAGTTAGAGCTAATGGGCGTAGACATAAAGATGGTTATTGGGAAACTCTCATTGAATTATTTTTGCTGGCAATGCAATAATTTTTGAGAAACGAGTAAAACAATTGGTTTTGATCTCATTAGTCCAAAACGCAATATTATTTGAAAAACATTTAAGGTTTTCTACCACTTTTTCTCGTGACTCCAATGAAAATTCACAGGTTTGTTATTTCATGTATTTTGGGTCACATCAAGTGTAGCCTTTTGTCAAGGCCTTCGTGGCTTAAACAGCTTTGTAGAGCCGCGATCCCAAGCGACTGAAATGGTAGACTTGGTTCCAAGTCTGTGCTCGTGGTTTTTAGTCTACATGATAGCCAATACATTATTGCCTGAAATAGCGCCCTCTTGTGGATTAACCTCCGTCTTTAACCTACGATCACAGACTTGGGAACATTGTTTTTCGGTTTGTACACACCCTATGGCGAATTAGTCCAAAAGTGGACGGAACACTCTGATTGGTCAGAATCTCAGAAGCCGTCAATAAAATGCACATTCAAACTTGACCGTTTATACCAGGGATATAGTACAGAAATACAACATTGATGCATGTAACTAATCTGCCTCTGCTCAGTGATTCAACTTGCAGTTTGGAAACAAAAAACCCAAAGTGATTCTAGTTTTTAAATTCAAAATAAATAAAAACGTTGGGAAAATCATTAGACGATTCCATTCAAATAAAGGGAACACAGTTTTTCGTCTAGTAGGGATCAGGTTATTTGTCATGTTTATTTTTCAATATTTTAAGAATAGGCCTACATCTAGTATTAGTTTATGTATAAATTAGAAATAGCATACGTACAAGGCACTATAAAAAAAACAACAACAATGACTCGATCGATTTTACAGAAAATTCTGAAGTGATTATAACCTATTGGGAATAGACGCAACCAACAGGAGTTTTGTGGCCTCCTGATTGGTCATCTCTCTGGCATAGTGTTGTTATGTAAATGTCAGTTGTGAATAAATGAATATCCCGTATACACAAGAGGTTCAAGTCTGAGATTGCGAGTTAGAGCGCGTGATAGCCAATCTGCGGGGGGGATTTTGTGTGGCCGATGCAGAGAAAATTTAACCGCAATCTCAGACTTGAAATCAAGTCTACTGAAATGGGAGACCACGGACGCGAGTGGCGAAGCCACGAGGGCCTTTTCCAACTTGTTTGCGGTTTCTTATGTGTTTCTTTATAATCTCGACTTTTGCTACCCGAAACGGTAGCAAAAGTCCGAACCAATCAAAAACCGCAAACAAGTTGGAAAAGGCCCTCGTGGCTTCGCCACTCGGCTCGCGCGCGTGGTCTCTCGTTCCAGTCGCTCCACTGTTTACAAAGTTGTCCAAGCCAAGATGGCCTTGACAAAAGGCTACATCAAGTGTGGATACTGCTGGTCGTTGACAATCACCAATGTGACACATGTGTATACTTTTACTAATAATTGTCAAAGACAAGTATCCTCGTTTGGAGCATTTATCCCAACATATGCAATATAAAATAACAAACCTGTGAAAAACTTTGCTCAATTGGCCATTGAAGTTTCAAGAATGAAAGGAAAAAAACCTTTTTGTATAGAGTTGTGTGTTTTTAGATTAAAAAAGTTTTTGTGAAAATGTATTTCTTTCTCTAAAACTAAATTTATTCAAAGGAAGTCGTTTCTAACAATGTTTCATAATATCAACTGCGCTCTACTGCTCATTACAAAGTAAGTTTTTATGGTCATTAATTTTTGGAGTAGCCTGATTACCAAAGGTATACCCTTCTTTTTACAGGTTTTATGGTCAGATTAATGTCAGTAACCGCTATACAGAACTAACTTTCCATTTAAAATATGATACTATATTTGGCAGTAAAGGATAATTGATTATTTATTTACTAGGAAGTGACTCTTTTTACTAGACCTTGGGGATCCCCCGTCTTTGTACGCACTTCACGACGTCACTGGCGGACGTCATTGGTTACAAAAAAGAACCACACCGGATCTTGTCTCGAAATACACGTTATAGTTACAACTATGTAATTTAGAACGAGCAGTTGGATAAAAAAGCTGTGACAGCAGTAGTCTGGTCGTCAGCCCTCTACGTGTAGCGAGAAGTTATATCATTTGAGGTGAGGTGGGAATCAGACGGGGGGAAACAGTAGCAGACGCGATGTAGAAATGGCGGACTTGGTCGCAAATACTCAATATGGTCTGTCGAGTAGCGCCCATTCCTGCCCAGATAAGACCGCTTTGCTGCTCAAACTCACAGATTCTTCACTCAAGGCAATCGAACGATACCAAAAAGCAAAGGTAAGAGTTAGAAAATGTTGCGATCTGAATTACCAGGGTGAATTAGTGTGGCGTGTCGAACCGTATGTTTTCTTGATTGTGTTTTCACGTACACAATTAAAACCACACACAAGGCAATGGGGACGTTTTGTTACCGTTTGTTGCGACATCTTTTTAGTTCGCAAGACACCCTGTCCCTAGTTTACATTTTGTAACTAGCCCTGCTCTATATAATACACCCATTATTTCCATTAACTTATTTTTCTACATGTGAAGGAAACAACATTTTAAAGGTTGAAATCTGCAATATGGGTAAAAACTGAAACATAAGGTTTATCGCGAATAGCAAAATACCAAGAGAGGGCGCTGTTTTGCTTCGCATGATAGTGTAGTGAAAGGGGGCAACCCGGGAACTCGCGCACGACGACCGACTGTAGCATTTGCCCCCTCTGCCCTCCCATGATCCATTGCGATTCTGAATCGCGATAAACCTTGGCCAGGCTCTGGACAGGAACATTAAAAAACAACAAAAACAAGGTTTTTAAAATTTAATTAATGAGTGAAACATCTATCTCTTTGCACTCAAAATATCGGGATGTCAGACAAACTTTCCTCCACTCATACAATCATCACCGCATCGCTGGGCCAGACCAGAAAGGCTAGTACTTAGAATAGTAGTAGTAGTAATGTTACGCAATTATTAGGTGAACATAAAATAAAACACTGCCAAAACAAAACAAATTGAAAAGGGGCATTTGGTGAAATTTTACATGTTGTTTGAGACCCAGGTACTGAGCTTCTATTTTTTAGTGTAAGTCAAGTGCATTTTATTTAGTGCTATTAATTATTAAACATTTTGATTGAAAGCAGAAATGCTAGTGTAAGCAAAAATCAATATTGTAATTTTTTATTTTATTATTTTTTTTATGAGATATCGCCCAACTCACAAGGCCACGATCGGCCACTCAAGGTGAGGGCTACACATAACTGATTTGGGCTATCGACCCAAATCAATTGACACCAGGGGCACGTTGCCTCCTACTCCTGGGGCTGAAACAGGGTAATATTGAGTGAGTGCTGTATATACTCCTCTTTTTGAAATTCTGATGATTGTACTACTAACGTTAGCACCACGGGCAAACGTTTTGTCTCCCTATGCTTCGGCAATTTGCTATGATTTTTCGCACATTCCGCTTCCAGAAATTAACCAAATTAAAAAAAATGAAATGAATGAATAACTGGAAAATCACGTAAAGTGGGATACTGTCTTCTCAGTACATCAAAGATGAAATACCTGGCTTTTAATTTGAACCATATGGCTAGGTTAACATTATGGTCCTTTTTAAACCCTCGGTCTATCATAGCTTTTTGGTCTGTCATAGCCCTCCTCCGGTCAAAGGAACGGAACCAAAGGGGTATGATTGCAGCTACATAAAGGCCTTGTATAGAAATTAGAAAACCCATGGAAACATGACAAGTTGTTAATAAAACAGAAGCAAAAACCTTCCCTGACAATTTTTGTAATTTAAGCATAAATGTGACGCAGGTTTTCATGAGAAAAGGATTTTAGTTTTTTCATTTGCCATCAACAGTTTTATTGTAATCACATGAATTGTAAACCAAACCCTGTAGAATGTCCAATTTGTCATGATAATGATTTTCGACAATTAACGCAGTTGACTTTCTGTTGAATTGTCAATAAAACATTTAAATGTTGTTTTGCAATGTATCAACTAATTTTATACATAGTTCACACAAATTGTAGTTAACCCAAAATGAAAGCTGCATTATTATCAAATTGACTGATAGCACTAACAGCTGGTGTCATAAAAGATAAAACTCCTCATATTTACTGTATTGATTAAAAATCAACTGTGTATGTACTGCATACACTGCACAGCTCAGAACTTTATTACATTTTTCCCTTAAATGGCCTGTCAGTGGGAATAGTAATAATAATAATAATAATAATAATAATAATTTATTGAATTTACATATCATGCTCTCTCCATGACCAGCTTAAGGGTGTGTTACATTGAAATTCTTTATTCAAAACTATACTTAACCAGTTCGCTTTGAGATTAAAAATCGTTATATTCCACTACCCAAGCGGGATTAGTTTCAGTAAAAAGCAATTTTTGTTTGCCATTATTAGATTAATTTGTCAATGAAACACCATTTGGACAGCCATAAAAAAACATTTCTTGTTGACCTTATTTCACAGATTTTAATGGCTCGTATTTATTTTTACGTTCTTGTTTCTGAAGTACACTCAGACCGGTGGAAAGTCATTATGTAATGGCTGATCAACGACCCACACCCAGTCGAACATACGTCATCCCACAGAGAGATGAAAGGCCTCATATGACAATTATAATATTTCTTTTTTACAAAATTTGGGCTATGTATGTGGAAGGAACAGGTCTTTAAGAAAGGCATTATGTACAAATCCATCCAACGTATCCAATTGCTGTTTGCGATGCTTTTTAGACCAGGGCCACCAAACCATGACAATAGGGACTCCATGAAACAGGCAATCTGCTACAGTGCATCACAACACGTGGCATGTTGACATGAATACCTGACTACTGCCAAAAATGCACAGAAAATCCAATGCCAGTTTATAAGACTGCTGCTGCGTGGTGCTTAAAGAGTTTTGCGCATTTCATCCTCCAAAGCAAACTGGTTAAGTAAACAAACTAGCATAATGTAAATCAAAAACAGTGAAAACACCAAAAGCCATCCTGATCCTAATCTATAAGACTCCTTCAGTATCTTTGGCTTGTCTCAAACGTACTTAACAATCTTAAACTACTGGTTTGCATCATCCCAAAAGGGGACCTGACTGATTCACATAGCGTCAGTTTGGTTGCATTGAAGGCTTGCCCATGATGAATGTCTTTATTACACATAGAAAGGTATGCCTAATCACATCACATACCAAGCATGGTTAGTTTGGACTGCTCAGTATTGATGATTACTATCCTGAACTGAAACCAGGACATCGTGTTAACTAGAGCTAAGGGGTGTCTGGGTGTAGCTAGAGCAAACAGGTTTATGGGTGTCTTAGCTAGAGCCAAGGGTTGTGTGGGTGTCTTACATGTAGCTCGAGCTGAGGGGTGTGGGTGCCTGGTCTTTTGAGCTAAGGGTGCCTGGGTGTCTTACATGTAGCTAGAACTACATGTATGGGGTGTCTGTGTACACGTCTTAGCTAGAGCCAAGTGGTGTCTTGGTGTCTTAAGCCCTGTTCGCATTGGACTTATTTTGGGTAAACTAACCGAGCAAATGGGTAACTTAACCATTTTAAGTCCAATGCGAACAGCCCAGGAAGTTTCCCTCCCAGGTAACTTACCCGACCCGAATGGGTAGTTTAACCGACCCACGTCTGCCCGGTTAAATTGACCAGGTCAGTTTACATGGACGGAAGCTCGGTTGCACTCACTGCATTCTCGCTGTCATGCACCCCGGTCAAAGGTCACTGCGATAGCGCCCTCTTGTGTTTGCCTTAAGTTAGTCGGTATAGTTTTACCGATCGCGTCGGTTAGTTTACCCACGTCATTAATCAAAGTGCGGACGCTGGTAAGTTTCCCTTTTTGGAATGTTAACCACTGTCTCGGTAAAACATTAATCCAATGCAAACACGGCTTTGTCTAAAGCCAAAGGGTGCCCAGGTGTCTCAGCTAGAGCCAAGGGTTGTCTGGGTTTCTTGGCTAGAGCCAAGGGGTGCCTTCGTGTCTTATGTAGAGCTAAGGGGTTTCTAGATGTTCTTGATGGATCTAGGCATTCTTGATGAATCTAGGCACTAAGCGAAATCAAGCCCCAATGAAAGTTACTCAGCTGTTTACAAAAAAAGCACACAATGCCAAAAGTTCATTAAGCCATTAGTGATTTATTCATGAGTGACAGTTGAAGAAATATGAGCTGAAAATGGAGTAATCATGTTTCTCTCTCGCTCTCTGATGAAACATGACTTTCATTGGCATTAGCTTAATGTGTTTACTCAGGCGCGGTGGTTCAAAGATGTCAACTTTCTCAATAATGTCGGGGATAGTGTATGCAGTTACTAATAAGTCAAGTCAAATTAACACGGACTCGCACGCAAGCTGTGATATCAAGGTACATGGCTCAGGTCTAATCACGCTTCTTTGATTGTGGCAAAAATAACCCTCATCATTGGTTTGATTTAGATGGATCCAGCGTTGTTAGTGTTACTGTGGCAAGGTCCCCACTTGTGCCATCAAATTTAAGCTGGGTAGTGTTGGGGTGATAAAAATGGGGTGTTTGTGAATCGCTCATTTACTGAGGGGTGCCTGGAGTAATTGTGAAGCTTGGTATACGCACCATCAATTGCTTCTCTCCTTGTTATTGTTTTTGTTATTGTTGTTGTTGGTGTTTTTGTTGGGTTTTTTCTTACATGGCATTTGTTATTTAAATCAGTCTTGGTTTTTGACAGATGTCCTTTGGCTATGTATTTTACATGTAGATCAATCAATGACAGTTTATGCAGAAAGACAGACAGACAGACAGCCTGACAGAGAAACAGATGGGGAGACACTCCCACACACTTTTATCTACACATGTACTAACATGACTAGTAGTAGTACATTCACTCTGGGTGATTATGTCGCACCCCTATTTAGCTTTTACCAGGAGGTTAATGTTGGGAATGCACATTCCAAGAAACATTCCGTACATTATTCATGTTATTTACCTTTGTGCATACCCCATTTAAAAACAATTCTTGACAACATAATATACTGCGTTCAATACAGACCATTCTTTGATTGTAAAATACCTTTGACTATAGTAATATGGACTTTGTTTTCCTTTGTTGTTTGGTTTTTTTGTATGTAAATTTCAAATTTCGACTGTAAAAACTAAAATCACACCTTACCAAAATTTCATTAAAAATTAAAACAAATAAATAAGAAATTGAGCCATCTGAATCTGAATGATTGGTTTAAGTTGTAATAATCAAAAGCCACCGGGAGAGAGAATATTACTTCTGTTTGACCCTCCTACCAACCACTCATTTGATTGAATTTGATTTAAATATATTTCATTGTTTTATGTTTTGTGTTAAATGCGCACAGAGGGTCTTGTATAAAAATTACCAACTGAATTATTGTTAGTATTATTACACCGATGTGTCATGATTACTGTATGCTCTCTGAGTGCTGCAGGGTAAAGATACAATAGCCAGTCAAACTGGTGTCTTGACACTGGGCATGTACAGGAGTCACTCAAGTATAAGACACCAGGACCCAATTTCATGGCTCTGCTTACCATAAGCAAAGAATCAGCGCTTACTGAAGCAGGGAATTCCGAGCTTACATCAAGTGTATTTCACGGGTTAGCAGGGAACTTTTGCTTGTGCACTTGTGTAGTCCACGTTACTAGGCATTCTACGCTTACACAGCTAGTGCAGAAATTGGGCGCTTGCTCGGTAAGCGGAGAATGGTGATTGAAAGCGCAGAATTCGGCGGTAAGCAGAGCCATGAAATTGGGCCCTGCTCTTGAATCCATGTGGAATATTTTTCTGCTCGAAAAGCACTGTAAGGATAAAACTAAATACATGTAGTATTACACTAAATTTATAGAATTTAAACTGAACAGTAGAACATATTGTTAAAATACACATGTTCCAATAATTTTGTATTAGTTATGATAATAAATTGGTAAATTTGTAATTCTGTAGTTTTTATATTTTCAATGTATATTGACAATAAAATTTGACTATGGAATATTGAATTTATTGATTTGGAGGCCAGTAATGTGTTTAAATGACAAATTGAAACTACATCTGTGGAAATTGTAATGAAAAACAACCCATAACATTTTAATTTCTATGTATATTAATTATTATATATTGTAAATTTGAATTAGCTAGCCAAGCAATATATTCAAATGTAAATTAGTGACAGAAGGTTTAGATAGGAAGTTTTGTTTGTCCATTGTCATTGTCAGGATCCCAATACTTAGTTGATATCAATTTGCCTTCACACGATTTCAAATTCAAATTTACAATTTAGTCATGTGTTGTTTACAATCCATTGTCAGTTCATCCATTTTGTTACCGTGTTTCTTGTTTTTAATTTAATGTAAACTCATTTGTGTTGGATGCAATTCACAAAGTACTTGTGTACATGTATGTGATTAAATTGCATATTTAATAATACTATAAACTCAGCACTAGTGTTGAATTAAACACAATATTGTGTTTGAATGGCTAGCCATATTTTGAGATTAAAATTGCCAAATATGATGATTACACTTAAGACAATTATTTCATGAAAACCTGAGTGAAGTCTGAATGTTGAAAAACTGTTGGAAATCGCTCATGGTGTTTAGATGAAGTTTTTGAAGGTATTTACATGATGTTGTTTACAGCAGAAGGACAAACTCTAGGTGTCTATAAATTATACAGTATAGCGGAGGGCGAAATGGAGAACAATACCTGAAGTGAAGAGCTTGAATGGTGACCGGCCATGTTAGGGGACCAGTGATGTTCTTGGAATGTGACTTGCATTCCAGACACATTTTGTCTTTAATCGGTGTACATTGGTTGTTCGATCCCCATACCTTTCATTGATCTTTGACCAGCTGCTTGTACTGAATGTGAACTGTGATTCCAAGACTGTCATATTACTCTTGACCTTTGACCAGCTGCTTATATGGAATGTGATCTGTGAACATCTTGGCTTACAAATTCTAAATGTACACGATGTACATCATGTATTTCAGATGCAGCAAATGCCAATGTATGTAGGTTAGATCTTCAAACTTTTGATTTATGAAGCGTAATTCCCCTTGCGTAGAAATTTCAGAGTTTAGCCCTAAATGAATCTTTAAAAGGGTGCATTTAATATGGAATAGGGGAATATTTATGACAAGAATGGTTTCCAAAAGACATGAAACACTGTTAGTTTTATACTTTAGTGTGTGTAGATGTTAAACATACCCACACTATCAAACTAACTTGTGAAACTCATCAAAATAATGTGCACATGTTTTCAAGAAAAAACTTTGTTTTCAGACATTGACATGTTTATCACAAGATTGAAAACTAAATAAGGGTTATAGCGTCTTATGCAAACACAGTTTTTCTGAAATCAACAATAAGCCCAAAATATTTTAAATTGGTTGAGACAAGTACAATTTAAACCAATCAAGATTTTTAATTAAGAATATAATCACTAAAAGCATACCATGTCTGATTTTCCGAAAAGATTGAAATCAGAGATAGATCTGTAATTAAAACCCATTGAGCAGATGATGAAACCGATACTCGGGACTGATAAAGAAACGTTCTTAGCAAGCACAAAGCTGTTATAGAAATGAGGATGAGAGTTTTGAAGAGAAAGCCTAGTGTGTTGCGAAACATGATAGGTGTCAATACGTAGGAATGCTACCATACAATAGAAATGTTTGTCTAGCTCTACTCGTGCGGATTTCTGTCTACGTTTTTCGCATTTTGTACAATTTCAATGTAAATGGGGTTTGAGTTTAATTTTAATCAATCTTTTTTGTTGAGTTTGAGAAAAAATATTATCAACATTTAATAATTTGAAAGATTATTTTGTATGAATTTGATGCCATGACAGGGATGTGATTTCTCTTTTTTTAACTGAAATCATTTTTTTTTGCCCCCCCCCCAAAAAGAAATATATATATATATTTTTTTTACTTACTTTAGATCAAATTCTTAAAAGAATGAAGATAAAACCATTATATGGCCCCAGATTGCAGAGTAGGGCTTTTAAAACCAACGATAAATGTAATTAATGGGCTTCGTGCTCGCATATTTTCGAGCTTGCAAGCTTTTGCGCTCAAGAGTTCTGTTTTTCAACAGCCTATCACATCCCTGCATGATCATTGCAGTTGTCATGAGATAAGTTGATGACAGTTTCACTTGTTGTTAGTGCATGTTTGTTATTGAAAGCAAAAGAATGGTGCAAAAATACTGCTCTTTCATAAACATTGTCATCAATAGATCGATCCATTAAGCCCCGCCTCCTTACGAGTTGACCAATCACAGTCACGAAACCCGATCAACATTAGTGCAAAGATCACCAAACGGCTCAAATGGTGATCAGATTTCGCGGTTGTGATTGGTCAATGAGAAATGGGCGTGGCTTAATGGATCGGTGTATTGCAACTGAATTAAACACAACTTTCTCCTTAATTGTTTTTATTTTTTCCTTTGAATTGAGGCAACTGTATCTGTACCTGTTCAGGATATACAGTTATCTACATCTACATGTTTCCAGTCAGGTTTGGCATGGTCATGGTGGTAGCACTGTGTCCTTCCAAGCATGAGATTAGAACCCTCGAAGGGATCACACTCCTTTTTTGTTTTTTGTTTTTTGTTTACAATTCAATCATCTTGCAAAAGAAATTATTAAACTTTAGATAGGATTTTCTCACAAAAGTTTGCTTAGTGTATTTATTTTAATAAGGGCTACATGTAGATAGCTCAGTTGGTAGAGCGCCGGCACGTTCATCCGGAGGTCGTTGGTTCAAATCCCGCTCTAGTCAATTTTCTCTGTTCAACTCAAAATCATTTAAAATTTACCCAGTCAGTTTCTCTTGTGGTTTATTACATGTATATTTTAATGTCTGTGATCTAATTTTGTTCTTTCTGTTTTGTTTTTTTTCCGTTACAGGGACACATTCACAAGACACCTAGAATTCAATTTAAACTAGGCAAAGGGGTGAGTTTTTGAGTTGTGTGGTATTGTTGAGTCAGTGAGTGTTGAGAGATGGGAACCCATGATCAGCTGGAGTTTGGAGTTGCAGTTTTGGGATTACAAAATTAGGGTTATTACAAGGTTGGGAGTCTAGTAGGGGTGGATTTCACAAAGAGTTAGGACTGGTCTTATCTAGAGTATATGACGAGTTTTGTGAAATCGATCTTAGGATCGATCTTAGCTAGGATCGATCCTATGTCTAGGACTAGTCCTAACTCCTAGGACTAGTCCTAAGTTAGGACTATCCTTTGTGAAATCCACCCATGGGCTTGATTTCACAAAGCGAGGTTCATATTGTAAAAAAACCAAAAACAATTCAGCCTCCTTAAGGCTGTGAAGCTTTTATTTCCGAAATAAACCAACAACAATAAAAACAAAACAACAATTCATCGTACGATGAGTTGTCAGTACTACGGTAGTGATTTGTATTGTGACACTTTGCTTAGCATTTTAAGATTGATACAGAGTTAAGATCAATCTCAGCTCTTTGTGAAAACGGCCCCAGGACTGGGGATATTTGGGGGGGATTTAGTGTTGGAATCTAGGGATAAACAGTTGGGAGTTGTGCATGTAGAAGCGGGAATTTAGTTTTAGGGTTTGTGTTTATAGATTTACATGTACATGTAAGTTGGTTGAATTTAGGTTATAGGGTAGGGGGTTTAAAGTTTAAGGTGTTTAGGTTGAGGCATCGGGTTTCTGGGTTCTGGCTTCCTTTGTCTCAGCCACAGGGTTAGGGTTCTGGGTTTAAGGATTCTAAATGCATCTGGTGTTTTTTTATTTCATTAGATTTGTCAAGTTTAGTGAAATGTTGTCTGGTGCAGTTTCTACTCTATAGACATTATTAGAAACTCAGCTACATTGAACGTTTTTGTCGCAATAAGGTTTTGTTTTCCTTTCCCTTTTGGAAATGCATCAGAATATGATATTCTATTTATTTTGGTGCAGTTGGTGCATGACGCCAAGTCTTCTGTACTAGAACTTTTATGAGTGACCTTCAGTTGTTATGGAAAGCTTGAATGAGATTTCATGGAAATCGTGCAAAAAGATATCATTGTATGGAGTTTCAGGAAATGTAAATGTAACAAGTTAAAGGAAAGTTGGATCTGGGTAATAACAATACAGTACGTAGGGTTTCGGTGTGTTTTTGTTAACTGACAGGAAATTCCTGCAATGGTGTTGGTTTTACTGAGTGAAAATTATGCACCCTGAGCACACACAAGTTTACAGATGTATACATGCAAAATTAACAACAAATAGACACATGTGATCTACACTGTACCAAATGTCGTAAGTAGGTCTTAGATTGGTAAATAATATTTTTTTTAATTAACGAGCCCCAAAACTGCAGTTTGAAGAAGGATTCAATTCAAAGTAATATGGTTTGGATACTTTTTCAACCCAAAACATTTGAATCTGTTTTCTCAGCAAGTAGACACTAATTTCAGCTGAAACTTTCACATGTGACTTTGATTGTATCTTTCCGTATAATTTTGCCTATATTTAAATCAGCATTTTGTAGACAAATAAACCAATTTATGACAGTACCCTTAATAAGTCTACATGAATGCAGTCCAATATTGTATTGGTATTATACAGTCTTTTTGAGGGGGTGGAGGGTGGAATGCCTGCAGCTGGTGACCACCCTGTGTAAAAAACAACTTGTACAGCAGTGGGTGAATGTTTTGGTCTGTCCACAAATAAAACTGATAAGTTCAAATCAATTTGCTGTGAAAGGTTTGGAAGGTGCCTATTGATCATGTCAAAAGATATTGACATATATATCTGTCGACCAGAATTTTAGATGGAATTGTTTTGGTCACATGGTGGATTTGTTTTAAGTATTGTCTCTTGAAAACCCGTGGGAACTTCCTTCTTGTGATCTCAGCTGGACGTGACTCAGGTATGTGGTGACTCAGTGCTCTGTTTATAACGGATACAAACTCTGGGCAATGCACTCATTTTCTTAATCTTACAATGACTACGGTTCTAATAAAATCAAAGCAGATCAAAAATGTGTACTGGTTAGATTGAAGTTTTTATGCACAGTGTAATTGAAAGATGTCTGTTACTTCATATAACTTTTGTTAGGTTTTCAAGTAAGTTTTCTTGTGATTTATGTGTTTTGTAAATTTTTTATTTATCAGTTATTTTAACTCTTTCAGTGCCCGCTTTTGTTTTTGCCTTTTAAAATAAAATGCAATTTCTTTTAACAAGTTTTTCAAATTTCTATATGTACATGTATACAAAAAGTATTTCTCATGCTGATTTGTGTTGCCTTGGTACATCCCAAAGTCAAAACAATTTCTTGAGTGATAATGCCCTTTCGTAGTAACAGACCATATGGGGTGTACATGTACAAACAATATGATTTATGACACTTTTTGAGTACATTAAACAAGATTGTAAATGTACGATAATGGCGTTTTTGGAATACATAAAATATATCGTACATGTATGAGCTTGGCACTGAAAGTGAAAGAGTTAATGTCCTTTTTAATGTATTCTAATGACGCTATCTAAGGAATTATTCCTATCATATTCAAGTTGCACTTTTGAAACCTTTTGAAAATACTGTATAGCACTGTTTGCCAAAATAACAAATTTGCTTATCAGTGGGCCAGGCATACCAATCTTAAATCCATGTTGGTGTTGTGTGACCATAGAGTGGAGGGTAGTGGAGGATGCAGGCCAGTAGGTCAGGGTGTAGCTGAAATGATGAGTATTAAAGTTAGTTGCAAAAAGTGTAGATTTCGGAGTTTGCAGGTTTCAAGTCCCGGTTTAGTCAATTTTTCTTTGCTCAACCTAATTTTTTTTACAAATTTACTAATTAATTTTCCTAATGGTATATTGCTTCAAAAATGTAGACTATAACACCACCTGTTCCCATAGCCATCACATTGCCATTGGGCCACCGCAAACTTCTCTAGCATGAGACAACTTGTCTCAGCATTTCAAAGTTCCACTTTCTTTGAGAGAGAGATCTCCTAACATTACAAGGCCACGGACGGCCACTTCAAGGTGAGGGCTACACCTACATGTAACTGATTTGGGCTGTCAACCCAAATCAACTGTCACCAGGGACACGATGCCACCTACTCCTGGGGATGACAGAGGGTTACCCTCTTCACAGTCTGTAAGGATGTAGGCATGGGTATCATCCACTAGGAGCGTGGCTGGTTGAGCAGAATGTACCACCTTCCCAACTTTGCTCTTTTTGGTTAACTTGAGAGTTGCAATTTCAGCAGTTCAATCTATTTCCTACAATATATCTACTTCAAATTTCTATCTTGTGTTGACTGTTAACCTTGTTTTGCATTGCAGATCATAACAATACCAGTGAGAGAAAGCGGCGACAGTAACGAAGGATTTCGTGATTTTAAATTTACCGTTCAACCCTTGTCCGTACCATCAGGCAGCAGCTATGAGTGCATACAGCAATTCACAAAAAGGTCAGTGAATGATCATCTATGTGTATCGAGCAGTGGTCATGGTGGTTTTCTGCATGAAATACCTTTTTTATGACAAGTCATGACTGAGCGGTCAAGCACACTGGACTCCAGCTCTGGTGTTTCTGATCAGCGGAATGTGGGTTCGAGTCCCGTTCTTGACACTTGTGTCCTTAGGCAAAGCACTTGACCATTATTGCTTTGTCCTGTTACATAGAATATTTTAACTTGTTCTCACAGAAAGGTACTCCTACTTAAACTTATACTATAGAAAAAGTAGAACTTGTAGATGACGATGATTATTCAAGGGCCAGGAAGATGGTTTAACTTAAACGTTTTTGTCTATGTCAACAACTTTAACAGTATTTGATCGTGATTGTGTTTTCAACCATTTTATAATTGATATGAATGTGTTGTTTTTCAATAGTAAAAATAGTCCAATAGTCCTAATAACAAAGTTCTGTTAAATCATTTGATTTGTTTTAGAAAAAATTGAATGACAGAAAGTAGCATGGATGGTCTGATCATGGTCTTAACTGAATCATTGTGAATTGAAATTGACACTGTGTTCTTGTTTGCCTTTTCCATAGTAATGGTATACCCCACCTGGACTCAATCAGCTGTATCAAGACTAAAGTACATGTCAGTGCAACGGAAGATGTGTATCAAACCACACAGGAGAAAATGAAATTAGCTGATGAAGAGCAGAAGAAGATCAGGTATGCAAGTTTGTCAAAGTCCCATAGGAAGACTTGGTGCTAAGCAAGATTATCAACTAAGTAAAGATAAGCAGGGAACTAAGGAAAGAGAAAGTCCCATACAGAGACTTGGTGCTAAGCAAGATTATCCACTAAGTAAAGATAAAGTCCCATTGGCAGAATTGGTGCTAAGCAAGATTATCAACTAAGTAAAGAGAAAGTCCCATTGGCAGAATTGGTGCTAAGCAAGATTATCAACTAAGTAAAGAGAAAGTCCCATTGGCAGAATTGGTGCTAAGCAAGATTATCAACTAAGTAAAGAGAAAGTCCCTTTGGCAGAATTGGTGCTAAGCAAGATTATCAACTAAGCTTTGGGACGCTAGGTTTCAGGAGGTAACATGTACTTGGTAAGTGTCCGTTGTTTATGAAATTCTGGGCAAATTTCCTAGAACAATCATGTTCCTGGTAAAGTCTACCACAACCTTGTGTTCCTGAAAGTCTTCCATTTCACCAGGGCCCAATTTTATGGCTCTGCTTACCGCCGAATTCTGCGCTTGCGATCACCATTCTACGCTTACCGAGCAAGCACTGAATTTCTGCGCTAGCTGTGTACAGTAAGTGTAGAATGCCGATTCCTTGCTTACAGTCAGCAGAGCCATGAGATTGGGCCCAGGTATGAATCGATCTCTAGGCAAGAATTAAACTTAGACAAACTATACTTCATACTACATCATACAAGCCGTCCTCCAAAAAGAAAAACAGCATTGAAAAGCCACAAGCATCAATATTTTTATGCTAGCTTACACTTTTAAGTTGGGGATAGACAAAAACTAGCATACCTACTCTCCCAGAGAATAACCTTAACTCTGTAAATAAAGTTTGACCCACCTCTGGGGGTTATGTAACCCCAGCAGTGTCCTGTATGTAATGTCATACACTTTAAGCTGTAAAATTACTGCATTTCTTTAGAATTGCAAATACAAATTCTAGAAACAAGGACTGCAGTCAAGGCACACACAAGTTCAAAGCTGATTTCCCAAACTGTATTTTGGTAACAACTTGAACATTCACAAATGTGAGTTTTTGGTCATGTGGTGTGTTTTAACCAATACAAATGCAATATGAACAGGGCCGATTTAATTGGACCAGGACACTGCTAGGGTTAAACAAGTTTTGCGAACTTGCATGTACTTGGAAATGAACAGCTTTATCAAATTATTTTCTTCTTTCTTTGTTGACAGCACTAAGGAGGTCAGTCAGAAAGAAATCAAGGCAACTCGTAAGATTAAGAAAATCACGAAACAGATTTCTCTGATTAAGCCATCTACCACTCCCAAAAGCCAACCAACCAATACAGCAAGTGCAATAAGCTGGAATAATGGTACCAAAGCACCAGCTAGTAGGGTAGCAAATGTTCCATCCAAAGGGGCTCTGACAAACAAACCAGCTGTACCAAATAGATCGTATAGGTAAGTTTATTTGACGAGACATTGTTTATTTTGTAACTGTTTTGGACCATTGCGCACAGTATACATAACCTGACTGAGTGATATTAATATTGATTTTACTTTACATTTATACCGTGCTTAGTATTCCATTTCTAAGCAAAACAGTATTTATCCTGCAAGGTATGTGGAGCTACGTTTTGAAGTATGAGACCTATTCTGTTACATAGCACCATGTAATGGTTTACAAGGTGCTGTGGCGAAATATGCAGCCAAACAGGCTGGGAACACCGTGGCGAACCCCTTTTCTTTACGATAAGTGCACTGGGTTCTTTTACGTGCATTACACAACGCACATGACCTACGGCTTTATGTCCCATCCGAAGGACGAAACAATAATGGTTAAGTGTCTTGCTTGAGGACACAAGTGTCACGACCGGGACTCGAACCCACACTCTGCTGATTAGAAACACCAAAACTTGAGTTCGTTCGTTCTTATCCGCTCGGCCAGGATATAGTTAGAAAGTAAAATAATTACTGGGTATGCAATTTTTCAGCTGATTTTCTTGTTTTTTGGTTTCTCAGCTGTGCCATTGAAAATTGGAAAACACCAAACAAAGTCTTGCAATGCTTGGAACATTACTCTTTTTGACAAACTGCAGTTGCTTTCCACTATTTCTGTCAACTTGTTTAGTTGACTGTAGGTGATCTTCATAGTATGTACATCTTTGAGAAAGCAGGAAGATGTTTAGATGTTTTTATCATCTTGTAAAAAATGAAAAGTCCAAAAAATTGTGAGTTTTCGGGTTACTGGACACTCATTAAAGATTTGCCTTTTAGCACCTCTAGTGAGAATAGAACCCTCAATTAAACACATTAGAGATGGTTCATTTCTGTATAATAACAGGCCTATATCAGGGTTCTGCCCAGGATTTGTTTAGTGTCAGAATTTTTTTTTTCCTAGTACAGTCAAGTCAATTTCCTTTCGATCGTGCACGGAGTGGTTACACACGTGCGCCCTGCAGCTGTGCCTTGAATGTAGGCCCTCAGTGCGCGCACGCCTTTACCGCCATGGGAAAACAATTTACAGCATCTATAGCATGGTGCTTACTCTGCAGTTCATTTCCGTTGTATTAAACGCTGAGAATAGGGTTCGCAACATGATGAAACTGGTATCATGTTATTCCAAGCGTAAAGCTATAATCAGCGTGACTGGAAACCATTGCAAAATCAATGCGGGTTTCGTGCGTTGGATATATTGTACATCGTACAGGCGGGAGGAATGCTCGATCCTGGATCATTAAAATAGACTCAAACCAAAGAAGTAGGCTACTCGAAACTTTGGATAAAACTGTTTACTGGTAAATAATTTGTTTTACACGTTGTTCAAAATATTTTGAAGGAAATGGGCCAAAAAAAGGGAAAGTGTGTGGTGGTCGGAAAAAGAAAAAATTCTGCGAGTGCCGGTCGGGGAATCATGAGTGCCGGTCGGGTTTTCCGGCACTGACCACCGTGGGCAGAACCCTGCTATATACATGGCTAGTCTTGTTGATTTTGTGCACAGTTATTTCCAGAAATACATGGTTTTGTTTTAAGAATTTTACATTTTATGCTAACATATGAAACATTAGAAAATGTGAATTGGGTCCGACGCGTTTTCTTTGACCCTTTTGTTTGAGCTGAAGTAGGTCAATTCTTGCAGCTTTGTGGCCGCTACGGGCATTTGGGTACAAGCCGATTGGGCCGCTATTGGGATTTAGGTACAAGCCGATTGGGCCGCTATTGGGATTTAGGTACAAGCCGCTTGTGGGTGCTATGGGCATTTGGGTACAAGCCGCTTGTGGCCGCTATCGGGATTTAGGTACAAGCCGCTTGTGGGTGCTATGGGCATTTGGGTACAAGCCGATTGGGCCGCTATTGGGATTTGGGTACAAGCCGCTTGTGGGTGCTATGGGCATTTGGGTACAAGCCGCTTGTGGCCGCTATTGGGATTTAGGTACAAGCCGCTTGTTTGGTGCTATGGGCATTTGGGTACAAGCCACTTGTGGCCGCTACGGGCATTTGGGTACAAGCCACTTGTGGCCGCTACGGGCATTTGGGTACAAGCCGTTTGGGGCCACTCTAGGCAGTTTGGTACAGGCCTCTTGTGGCCGCTGGGGGCTTTTGGGTACAAGCCGCTTGTGGCCTCTGATGGGTTAATGACATGTGCACTGAGCTGGATTAGTGATGAGAGGTCATTCTTGTTTTCTCTCTGGAGAGAATTCAGGGACTGGTTTGCTTTGCCTAGTTACATATCTCCTTATGTGAAAAGAACTATTTGTTTTGTCTAGATATTAATGAAATTACAACTCAAGCAATGTATAAACCATTTTGTATCTGCAGAGACCGTGTTATTCATCTGTTGGCGTTGAGACCTTACAAGAAACCTGAACTCATTCTAAGACTTCAGAGAGATGGCATTGTTATGAAGGACAAGAACCAACTCAGTAGCATCTTATCACAGGTATGGGCAAATCAATGTAGTCACCAAATTGAGGCTGTAGGGGAAAAGTGCTCTGACATCCTTTTTTTGTATTTTTTTAAGTTTCTTTTTAATAAAATTTAAAAACATATTTGTTTTTAGTTAAAATTTTTACATTTCAGCAGCAACTTTGTTATGGTTACCTTTTTTTACCAACAATAGTCCGAGCCCCTTTTTATATAATCAGATTAGACTGTTTGGCCATTTTTCATTACATTTATTGGCTTCCAATTGTCGTTTGAGGTCATGTTGTTAACAGGTTTACAACATGTATACATTTGGGACGTGATAGTTGTTTGTAACAGTGACCATAATACTTGCTCCTCGTTTAAATTTTTTTATTCTTAACTTTTTTTTTCAATTTGCTGTGTATTGCTACAGCCACTCAACCCTTGTGTTTTGTTGTATTTTGTAATTCTAACTATTTAAATATTCGAATGCAACAAATAATACTAAAAAGTTGTTTTTTCTGTGTTTTGTCTCATTTTTCCAGGTTGCGACATTATCAAAAGAGAACGCCTACACACTGAATAAGCATTTATACAATGAGGTACAGGAGGATTGGCCGTTGTACAGTGATGCTGATAGGTTACTAGTGACAAAGTAAGTCTAACAACGTTGTGTCACTGCATCAAGGTCATAACTCGATTCACAAACAAAGTCGTATCTTGCACAAAAACACTCCATGCAACAACGTTGTATCTCAGCAGCCATTGACTTTGTGTGTACATCCGGGTTTTCATAAAAGAGAAAATAGAATTAGCTGTTGCAAACTGCTTACCAACCAAAAGGACCTGTGGTATAAATGCAAAAAATAAGTTAGTGGCCTGATGTTTCGACCCAAGCAGAGTCTTTCTCGAAGGCTAAATGACAACACACAACACACAACACACAACACACATACAAGCAGACAAGAGTTGCAAGAGTAGTCAAGTGGAAATACATGAATAGAGAGAGTGGAGGGAGAAAAGCAGAAAGCATTCAGAGAAGGCTGGGGTAAGCAGGGATTATGAAGACAAAGGGGGGCATTATGAAGGGAAGGGGATAGCTTGACCACAAGAAGTTGGGAACACAAAGGACAAAATGGAAGGTTAGAAGAGAGGTAAATAATTAGTTAATACAATGAAGGGCAGACTAATAAAGTGGATAACTGTGTGGGAAAAGGAGAAGGCAAAAATAACCAGTTCCAACCATCATATTCTTCACACATCAGATCGGCTTCAACGTGCTGTACAGGAAGAACCCATAGTTGCCTACCGACGCCCACCCAGTCTCAGGGATCTCATCGTCCGGGCAGAAGTTCCCCCCATTAATGATGATGTTAATCCCCCTTTGCCACAGGGTACTTTTAAGTGCTCCAACACATCCAAATGCATTGTTTGTAGACAACACATCAGGGAATCAGACTCCTTTACCAGCCATACTGGTGGTACCACCCACAAGACAAGGGGTCATGTCACCTGCACCACCACTAATCTAATCTATCTAATATCTTGCAGAGTCTGTGGTGTTCAATATATAGGTGAAACAAGAACTACACTCAAGAGTTGTTTCTATGGCCACAGATCCACAGTCAACACCCAAAAGCTGGATACACCTGTAGGACACCACTTCAACCTTCCTAACCACTCCATTTCTGACATGAATTTACAGGGCATTGAGGCACTAGGTAACTGCAGAGAGACTGTCTGTCTGAGTAGGGAAAAACTTTGGATAAGGCGCATAAAGACCACTCAGCCCCATGGTTTGAATATCCAAGAAGGAAATGACTAATAACCTTTTGTTTTTGCCTTCTCCTTTTCCCACACAGTTATCCACTTTATTAGTCTGCCCTTCATTGTATTAACTAATTATTTACCTCTCTTCTAACCTTCCATTTTGTCCTTTGTGTTCCCAACTTCTTGTGGTCAAGCTATCCCCTTCCCTTCATAACCCCCCCCCCCTTTGTCTTCATAATCCCTGCTTACCCCCTGCCTTCTCTGAATGCTTTCTGCTTTTCTCCCTCCACTCTCTCTATTCATGTATTTCCACTTGACTACTCTTGCAACTCCTGTCTGCTTGTATGTGTGTTGTCATTTAGCCTTCAAGAAAGACTCTGCTAGGGTCGAAACATCAGGCCACTAACTTATTTTTTTCATAAAAGAGATACAACCTTTTGACATTCTAAAATTCACTTTTCATGTATAACACTAGTTTAGGAGATTTGACCTTGTTGCATAGACGTAGCGAACAATGTTTTCAGGGGAAAAAAACTGTAAAGTAGAGAAGAGAAAGTTCTATAAGTGAGTGACATCCTTCAGCAAAATTATTTCCTAAAAGTTGAGATGACAACAAATTTGTCTTGAACAATTACTTACACAATTACTTACAAGCGAAATTTAGATAGTCACTAGGCGTCCCAAGTCCTGCCGAAAACAATTCACAGTCATTTCCAGTGGAATTTCAAACCAGTGTCCCAACAGAGCTGGTGTTTCCACTTCTAGACCATAGAGCTCGCCCAGTCACGAGAGATCAGATCAAATTGTATTATCCAAAAGGTTTGTTTCTCAATCTGAAATGGATTGTTACATTGTTCGGTTCATTTTTCTCAAATATTTTGCAGTTTTTTAAGTGATACCTGTATCTGCAGCAGGGTACTTAATTGTTTGTGTATTAAGATTTCTGCTTAGTTTATACTTCGGTTTATGGGTAAAACACAAATAATACACAAATATCGAATGCATGTGAGTGCATTGTCGTAGAATCTAATCACGAAGTGGAAAGATCAAACCGAGTGATGATATTCTGCGACAATGCACGAATAAAATGCATTCAATATTTGTTTTATGTAAATCACACATAGAACCATGTCATTTTTAATTAATAGACTTTGAAACTTTTCCAACCCACCCTTTGAAAATTCTAAACAATGTGGATGACTCCATGTAGACACCAACCTTGTCCGGCGTGCCGTGACACAACCTTGTTTTGCTGCAAAGCTTTGCTGTAAAGTGCCCCAAGTGTCCTATATTTATCAATATAGGACTCGTGTATTAAATTTTGGAGCGTCACATGTTGCGGCAGTAAATACATGGCAAAAAAAAATATGCGTGTTCCACCAGTCAAATGGCAAGGATCTATGTTTACGGTATAGACGATGTGACCTGTGTTTACAATCAAACCGCCCTCTGTTGACAAGTCTGTTGTTCAAGTCATGTTCCGCCGGGCAAAAAGACGCGTAGTCATGGTAATATTGCGTGTACTTTCTAGCTGGCTGTCAAGTACACAAAGGTTTTGCCCGGCGACATGCGCGCGCATCATGTTATGATTTTCAAATGACGTCAGAGGTCACATCGTCTATACACCATTCTTTATCCCCGATGCAAATTTAACAACTATTAAAATAATGTTAATTGTGTTTCATTTCAGGAATCTAAGACATTTAAATCCTAAAGAACATTCCTCGTCAGTCAACGCCATGTCTGTCTCCTTATCATCGTCGTCGTCTTCAACATCGTCTTCAAAGTCGTCATCGTCGTCAAAACCGCCATCGTCAAAACCGCCATCGTCAAAACCGCCATCGTCGAAACCGCCATCGTCGAAACCGCCATCGTCGAAACCGCCATCGTCGAAACCCCCATCGTCGAAACCCCCATCGTCGAAACCCCCATCGTCAAAACCGCCACTCTCAAGAACACCCTCCAAAGACTTCCCTAAGCCAAACCCTGCTCCAAAGGTGAACGCCATGAGGACTGTGCAAAATGCCGTTCAGAAATTAAAAGCCAAAACTGCGGTAAGAACTAATTTCCTGTTATACTTTGCTGGACCATAATAACAGAGTACCCACTTGCATATCAGTAAACCTTTTAACATGTCCTGGGGTCGATTTCACAAAGCTTTGAGATGAGTTGTCAGTATCACCATGGTGATTTGTATTGTGACATCACACTTTGCTTAGCAATTAGGATTGATTCGCAGTTAAGATCAATCTTGGCTCTTTGTGAAATCGAGCCCTGGTAACTGGACAAAATGTTTATTAGTACCCACAATCTTCTGTCAGATGTCTTGATAGTTAGGCCGATTTGATGGTTTTAGCAGTGGCTGTGGTGGCCGGAACACCAAGTAGTCTTATTCTGCAACATTGATGTTGCAGCCAGTGGCAAGCAGCACTAGAGGTATCCAAAGTCACTTGATTTGCACACCTCAATACTTTCATCCAGTGACATAAGAAGCAATGGCCAAGTTCGCGCAAGGACTATCGTTGACCATAGTTCGACTAAGTTAGCCCGAACTCTGTCTAGTTGACACTAGTTGGACTACGCTAGTCGACTATTTGGAACCAGCCTTCAGGGCATGGTCTCATCGCTGGTTATCAATAATCATTTTCATAGCAAAGTGCAGAGTGGACCAGTTGCGGTCGCGTTGACATGACATGACTAGAGTCGTTCGCACTACAACTTCTGTGCGCATGCTCTACGTACGTCACTAAAAAAACCACTAGTTAACCATTGGTCCTTGCTCCACTGATGTTGCTACATGTAGCTTGCAAATCATCTTGGTACCATCTTGTTATTTTGTTGAGTTACTTAAAGTGAAAGTTCTACTTGAGCAGTCAGGTTCTGATGAAGTAGTTAGTTCTAGTTAA
Source organism: Leptasterias polaris (assembly GCA_037783415.1). Classification (NCBI taxonomy): domain Eukaryota; kingdom Metazoa; phylum Echinodermata; class Asteroidea; order Forcipulatida; family Asteriidae; genus Leptasterias; species Leptasterias polaris. Next base: position 5,385,373 of record JAZGTN010000022.1, read on the forward strand.
TTATTTTGATTTGTCTAGTTAAAACTTGCATCAAAATGAGATGTAGGTTGTAGTAGGATTTTGAAAGTCTTGCGTGTATTCAAACATTTTGGGGACCAACTTAGTCCCACGTACATTGCTTTAGCGCGTGATAAAAACAAACTTGCACATTTTAACAGGTCCCAATGTTCGAATATGCACGAGACATGTACAATCTGTTAGCATGGTTTATATATCCACACCAGTTATCTAATTACATCAAGGTCAAAGTTGAAATGTCCTAACAGTGATTGAAAAGTTGCAGGGTTTGCTCTGAACCTTTTCAGTGACTAGCCAGTGGAACCAGTCAGCTTGTCTTTTAGCTAGTCCATCAGTTTTTCTCTGGTCCATATTTCATATGAAATGGGGACGCTTTTTTGTATTTGGACAATAAATAAAGACTAATAAAGAATAACACTGAGCTAGCCAGCCAGACCACTTGGAGAGAACTAGCATTTGACCAGCGGACCACTGTTAAAGAAGATTTATTGTATAAGGAGCCTTCAAACATTGTTCCAAGATTCCTGGTTTAAGAATCACATTTTCACCTTACCTTGGGGAAATGTTTGTTCAACTTCCACCGAAGTAGTTTTATCGTTCATCCAGTTGCCAATCCAGGTACAATAATTTCTATGGATGTTATTGCTTTTGTAGCACAAGAGACCCCTCTTGCCAGATGTTGTTGACTTTAAGGCCCCAAAGAAGACTCGGATCGCCCACAATGCCAAAAAACAGAGCCCTACTGCCGATGGGTCCTCCGCATCTTGTTCACCACCTTCAAAGTATGATGTCAGCAGTACGACCAAGCAATCTCCCGACCATCTTGTCTCCAGTCCTCCCAGTAAACCAGTTGAGAAGGAGACGAAGAAGTGTCCAGAACCTGAAACAAGGTTAAAGGTCATAGAGTCTGTTGGAAAACTGTCACCTCCGAGCGATGTATCATCGACGTCCAGTGGACCAGATTATCTAAAGTGAGTTTGAGAATTGTAATCTTTTTCCATTAATATTGAACAAATGTTAATGTTGCATGGCTCGATTTTTGCTGAAATAACGAACCAATGAATTTTGACGGATGATGCTGTTTCAAAATGAAAAACACACAAAAATTCTTACATACGCCATGGACAGTTCACACAACACATGTAACCTAGCAAATTGTTTGTACATGGCTGATGTACAAATATTGAGTCTTGTTATAATTCCTTAAATTGCATTCCCACAAGGTGATCACGATCCCTTTGCTGTCGATTCCCAGGTTGTATCAAAAGTTTGGGTGTGATCCCTGTCTATAGAACTTTCTTTTGCAACATCACAGCCCGAGTTTTTGACAACCCAGGTTGGAAAAGTATGGAAAGCCATAACTACAAATCAAAAACAGATTGCCACAGTTTGTAGCAGTGTTACACAAATATTCAAAAATAGTGTTGAATTTGTTTGAAACAAATCAACCAATCATGGAAGGTATTTCCGTTCATGAATCCTTACAGAAAATGTTGAATTTGGTCACAACATTTTTTAACACGATTGAATGTTTTGCTAACATTCGGCCGTCCATGCCAACCGGCGCACTTTGTTTATCAACAAAAGAAAGGTCTATACAGCAGTTACAGGTTGAATGGCTTCTGACTGGCACCCCGAACAAAGATATTGACAAAATACATGAAATAAGGATAGCGCCAACAAAGAAGCTAAATAGCTCTGTTGGTAGAGCGCCGAAACATTTATCTGGAGGTTGTATGTTCAAGTCCCGCTCTAGTCAATTTTTCTTCTTCAACCCCAAATTATTCAAAATTTAGTCCGTTTCCCTTAATATTTGAAATAAAAAGTTGCAGCCCCATAAGTGATCAATCTGCTGCCACTTCCCATGTTATATCATAAGCTTGGGTGTGATTGCTGCCTACACTGGAGTTACAAGTTATATGGCTTCTGACTGGCACCCTCGAACAAAGATCTTGACAAAAGAGGGAGACTGCCAACATTATGGCTAGATAGCTCAGTTTGTGGTGTGCCGGCACTTTAATCCGGAGGTCACAGGTTCAACCCAAAATAAAATAAATACACCTGGAAATGGAACCTGAATGAGCGTGATGTCATGTCGAGATCCCGACAAAAGTTCTTTTTTAGTTTGTAATTAACTACCACTTACGTTGAAGGACTTTTTCCTGCAATACCTTAAAAGAAAGCTTTCTTGAAAATAGCTATTCCCAATTTGAATCTAAATTTTGGGTCAAACCTACCCCAAAATACGGACCTATCATCTTTGAAGGATTTAAAACTAGTCTTTGGTGTTATCAAAGTGAATGCAAATTAGAAATTGCATCCCAGTAACGTTTTTCCCAGAGTCTGGTCCTGTGGTGAAAACAGAGCTAACTGAATGAATCACTAAAAAGACGGTTTTCTTTCTTTCTTGCTCACTCTCAGCAAATTTACCACAATCACCTCCCACGAGCAGAAACAACGCTACAAAGATGTGTTCAACAGAGACTACCCCGAGTATAAAAAGATGCATTCCTACGTGGAGGGAGTCACGCTCAAGTTCACCAAGCTGAAAGAACAACTCCATAACGCATCAGAGGACAGCGAAGAATATCAGCAGATTAAGCTCAATGTTCTTGAGGAATACACCAAGATTCAGGCGGTAGGTTTTCTCTGGACATGTTGTAATGTCCTATTGTGAGGTGTTATTTTGATGATTGACTATTGAAAGTACGCATTACAAGTAAAATTATTATTATTTTATTATTATCATTATTATAATTTTTTTATGAGAGATCGCCTAACATCACATAGCCATGGAGGGCCACTTCAAGGTGAAGGCGACACTTAAATGATTTGGGCTATCGACCCAAATCATGTGCCACCAGGGGCACATTGTTACCTACTTCTGGGGCTGAAACAGGGTTACCCCCTTCACAGTTCGTAAGGATGTACGCATGGGTATCATCCACTAGGAGCCCGGCTGGTTGAGCAGAATGCACTACCTTCCCAATTTTTTACGAAGCATTAATGGTTAACTGCCTTGCTCAAGGGCACAAGTGTCATAGTCGGGATTCAAACCCACACTCTGCTGCTGATGATAACAACAGAACTTTGGTCTGGTGAACTAGACTGCTCAGCCACGGCATGTGATAGTGAACAAATTCCCTGGTATAGCATAGCAAAATGCTACTCAGAATGTGTCAATTGTACTCAAAAAATCATTTGCTACTCAATATTAGCATTCAATGAGCACAAAAACACTCTCAGTTTAAATGTTTTAGCTTGTGAAAATAAATGGAATCATTCCACGTGTGACCTACAATTAACTCCACGAACTTAGTCCATAGATTCACAGCTGTACAGTATTGTTTGGAGTCTTGAGGTCTGAAGAATTCACTAATAAATTGCAATAGTTCATACACAACCAATGAACTTCAACTCAAATATGTATACTTTCCGTACAGTACAATAAACTCAATTGGGTCCAATTTCATGGCTCTGCTTACCCGGGTATTCTGCGCTTAGGACCCAAAGAACTATGTGCTTTACAGGGTGCCGTTAGCGACGAGATTTGCAGTAAGCAGAGCGATTAAATTGGATCCTGTTGGCTTTAACTTTCAGTGACTCATTCTTGACCATGCATCTTTGGCTTTCTCATCATGTAGTGACACTTCATTCCAGAATGTTTTTGTTGATTCCTCACCTCAAATTCCTTCATCACTTGATCTGACCAAAGACCTGGCAGGGCTCGATTTTTACACAGGACCGCATGCCCGAGGCCAGTAATTTTAGTGTTGGGCCAGTAAACTTATGACCTAACAAGTCCGATGGTCTTGTGTTTTTCAATTGAATAACAGAAACAAATTATGTTCAAGTATTGACTTTGGGTCTGATAAATTATCTTTCTATTTTATTGGTAATCAAGGATACTCTTCTCTTGTCTCAGTTCGGGTTTATATAAAAGCAGTCAAATGCATGTTAATATGTGTCAGCAATGTTTTATTTTCACATTTTAAATCTGGTCTTGTAAAGAAATGCCTGGTCCAGTAAAGATTTTGAGCTACAAGCCGAGTAGTCTTGTGGATTTTCTCCCAAAATTCAAGCCCTGCCTGGGCCCAATTCTTTGGCTCTGCTTACCGCCGAATTCTGCGCTTGTGATAACATTCTCTGATTACCAAGCAAGCGCCGAATTTCTGCGCTTGCTGTGTAAGCGTAGAATGCCTACTTACGTGGACTAAGCAACGCCGATTCTTTGCTTACGGTAAGCAGAGCCATGAAATTGGGCCCTGATTTTAAACTCTTGTAACTTACCAAAGAACTCTTTATCTGGGATCCTCTTGAGCTTCGTTAAGTCTTGACTAACAATAGTAACTTCTCCCTCCCCCTTGTGTAGGACAAAGAATATCTCAAGAAGGAGTCAAGATTGGGTGAGCTTCACGAGAAATTGGCGCACGTCAAGAGTTTGATAGCAGCCTACGATAATTCCAGACAACACGGAACAACGACATAGGACATGAAATGAAACAAGTTTTCCACAGTGTGTTCAATCACAAAGTAGATCACATCATGACACTTGGGTAATTCCTTTCAAATCTATTCCAAGTATTGAAAGCGATTCTCTCCATAATAAAAACCTGGAAATGTTCATGGCTAACTTTGCTTGGAGAGAATCGTTTACTTTTTCAAATTATATTTTTCATTCAAGACCTTGAACTACATACCTGCCAACTGTTCAGATGTAATTGGAATTGTCCAGACTTTTGAGATTACAGGCCGCGAAAAACATTTCTTTTTCTGACAATTACAGCAATGAACAAGATCGAAAAGTGTTTGCAAAAGAGGGTGACATTTACATGCAGCAGTAGAGATTGTTGTACAGGATAATTTGTATGTGTACATGTAATAAGCTTTACTTGCACGACTTCTTACGCCACTATCTGTGGACTTGTAAAACTGGTGTTCCTATTTTGGTTTCAATGTTGGCAGGTATGGAACTGATCTGTTTTACCAGAAATATCGATGGTATAATATGACAGTCTCAGGCATGGTGTGACTGTCGATAGAAAACATTCTACTTTAGGTTTTTTACTTTCTGTTAACTGAACAATTTTTATTTGAGGCCATGTCTGTTTAACAAGTATTGCATTCTGACCCATTGAAAAGTAATTGATTTAAAAACATATATTCTTTATGATAAGAATGCCTGATGGTTCTTCAAGTTAGAACCCTAATAATTACTTTAATTATTACCTCGATTGTTTTTGTTTCATTTTCTTTTTTCCTTTTTCAAATTGCAACAAGATAAGAAATAATTGATGAAAATTATGATGTAAGAAAAAACAAGAAAGTTGTCTATTAAAAAAACAAAAAAAAAATCTGGAAAACTATTTATTAAAAAAGAAAAGAAAAAGAACCAGAAACTTTTTACAATTTAATTAAAAATAAGGGCTTCCAATTTTGTTTTCTTCATTTTTCTGCACAATTTGTTTTCATGCATAATGTAGCACAACTTAAAAATATGAAAAAGTCATCTTAGATTTGATAAAAGGTGAAGGTTTGTGAATATCTTTTTTTTTAATTCTCCAGAAGATTTTGTTTCGGTGAAAATTACAGTTTTGATGAAAAAAAGACTGAATTTCTTTCAGTTGGTTTCCAGATGTGTTTATGAATCAATTATGCAATTATTTTAACCAACTATTTTGCACTCTTTATCTGAAATTAATATTTGCTGGAACACATTTTTTGATTGACTGCTACTTTTACAAAAAGTTGGTGTAAATTTATAGTTTAACAAATTGTTTTTAAATATGACCCTTGAAGTTTGCAGAAATTTGCAAATCTATTCTTTTGTTAATAAGTCCCTTTAAAGGTAGGGTCATGGATTGGTAAAGACTCAACAAATTAATGACGATATAAACTTACTTAGTGAGAAGCACTGCAGCTGTTGATAGTACAAACTATTTTGAGACAGAATTCCTATCGAAGAAATATGGCCGAGATAATTTTTCACACCAAAACACTTTGAATCTGAGAAACACTCATGCATGAATCGTTGCTCAGATTTCTGAGTATTGTTGTTTCCCATTGTGAATGCTGCGGCCAGCAATGTGTTTGGCACCAGCAAGTCACCTCGCTGAACGTGGATGGATTTGATGTTCTTGTGAAGGACCGTGACAACCTTTGCTGTTTTCTCAACAAGTAGACTCTGTATTCAGCTGAGACTTTTCACATGTGGCTTTTATTGTATCTTTCTTAATAATTTTGCCTGTGAATCTTCATTACGTTGACAAAAGCCAATCTATGACCCTACATTTTAAGTGTTTCATTTTATTTCAAAGAAAAGTGGCAACTTGGGAACCTTGAAATAAGGAAAGCAATATTGTTTCAAGGGTCCCTGTCGTCATGATCAACGCAGGCCTGTGGCTGTACATGGAATTATGAACTCTCACCCAGTTGCTGCACAGGCGCCCTCCATTGATTATGATATGGAGGGAGGGCGTGCGCGTGCCACTGCCTCGATCATGACGACGCAGCTCGACACAGACATGGCCTTAAGTAGATAGGAAAGATGTGGAAATACTGGTTTCAAACTGACAATGATGGTACTCCCTACACAGTATTATTTTGAATTTTTTTAAATATTTACTTCTAAGAAAGAGTTATAATTACATTGCTAAAATCGATGATGCAAATTTTGAGATCGAAAAAAATTTCAGAAAAAATATTGCAATAATATTTTACAAATATAGCAACAACAGAAACACTGCTTTTAAATTATTATAGATGATATGAATTAGTGCAAGAAGACAATTATTTAGCAATGCACACAATATCTGTATCGTGTTTCCAGTTTATGGTCAACAAGAATTTCTTATGATAGCATTCCAGTTTAAGGTCTGAGAAAGTTTTCAAATAATATCTATGTGAATTCTTTTAGTTTTTCAAAATTAGCTGTTGGAAATAGTTTACCAACCAAAATAACCTATAGTGTGGTCACAGGGAAGTTCAACATTTGTTAGAGATTTCAACTCATTGTGTAGAGTCTGACCAAGCAAAAAAAAAAAAAGAAGCTTGGTCAAGATTTGAACCGACAACCTTTGGGTTACTGTACCAGTGCAAATGAGCTGCCAAACTCTACATCGGCGATCTTACTATCTTGTCAAATAACAGACGTTCTTACTGATGACGTCACGGTGCGTTTACCACTTTGCGGAAGAATGGGACTGCACTTCAGCAATGCAGTAAACAAACAGTGACGTCATCAGTACAGGGGGTTTATTGTTTACACTTTTTGGAAACTAGACAAGTGCAATAAATGTAGACGTCACACAATAGAATACTTTCCATCATGTCTATGGAAGTCAGTAATGTAACTATAACCCTTTGTTTTAATGGTTAGAAAAGTACACTGAACTGGAACTTCATTTTAAAAGCTAAGCGCTGTCACAATCCACATGAATTCATTACAGATTTATTTAAGCTTTATTAATCCAGGTTTTATACAGGTATTATACAGGCTTGGTAAGGGGGAAAAAACCATTGTTGAATTTCAGTACGAAAGCTTACTGATTATGAAGTACATACTAGAAAGAAAAGAACAAATTGTGAAATGTTTTTCTCTGAAGTGAGGAAAAAAAATCGAGAAAAATGTATCTGAAAACCTGAAAACATAACAGCTGATTTCGGTTGTAACAACCAAAAATATGGTCATTGTGTTTACATGCTGAAAATTATGCATGATTTTCACCTTTTTTTTCACCTGACTCGCACAACGGATTAAGCCCAAAATTTTCACAGGTTTGTTCCAGAGCCCCCCTGAGTAACAACAAATTGGAAGCCGCTGAGAAAGTTTATTTCATGTATGGTTGATCACACAAAACATGAACACTGTCTATGACTAGTTTGTCGGCTTAATCAATCCTGTATCACACCTTTAACAAAGAATACATAAGGCATAAACTGGTTTCACCAAGTTAGCGAATTGTATTGTCATGCATTCATCACTTATGTTATTCAGTTTGTGAAAGTTATCATGAAGCAACAATCTTATCTCAGTCGTATTCATAGCTCCCATGACTTTACTGTGTAACCTTTGTTTGATGACAAGCCTATAACTGTCTCAACAAGATGCAAAATCTATGCCTCATGAAGGTTTTGTATCCTTGATGCAATGACACGACCCTAATGTTGCCTTGGCTGGGAATTCTTTATTATATTAGAATCATTATATGTTTGGTTTCTTAACCTAAATAACCACTGTGGAGAAATATTTACAAGTACGTGTAATGTTTTGAGGAAAAACAATTTTAGATTGACTGTATTCTTAAAGAAAACAAATTGAATTATGTTCTCAATCCGTTATGGTATTTTGTTTTGAGTTACATATTTTATTTTATGTTTGAACTTATTGTTGTTATTTTGTTTGAACTTATTGTTGTTATTTTGTTGTACTTTTTTTTTTTTTTTGCATTTATGTATTTGTAGGTCTTCATTTCTAAAAGCCCAATTCCGGATTGTTTTTTGTTTTTCCTTCAAGTAACCAGATGTTTTAAGTGCTCTTTAACTAATATGGGCAATATTTGCCTTAATTTATCTTGAATATTAATTCTACAGACTTCTCTTCATTGTTTGTAAAAAAAGAAGAAATGTACAGTACAGGGTCACAAACGGGTCACTATAACAAAGGGTGGTCATGAAAGCCGCCATGTACACAGTGTACAGTGCTAAACAATGAAGACTACAATGTATCATGCATCAAATTATACGAGATAATTAATACTGAATCAAATTGTATTGTTTATAATTATTATAAGGGTGCTTGGAAGGGGAGGGGCTGTGGGACGGGAGGGGGGTCATCGTAACCCTTTCATAAATGGTTGCTATTTATATATTATCATATAAAAGTAACAACAAATAAAATATCATGCTTTACTATACTGAGTCAAAGTTTTAAAAAGATCAATTTGCATATTTTGTTTTGATAGTTCGGGTTTTTAGGTCAATTTGTAATACTGTCTTATGCCCGATGCATTACATACATTTACCTTTCTATCAGCCATGATGGATCTGTGTTTTATGCAATTGTACAGCATCCCAAAACGATCTTCAGTGGGTCGTTTCAATCAACGAACATTCTCAAAATTAGTTTTGCTACCCAAATTTATTTATAAAAAGCTTGAAGTGGAAGATTGACTTGTGATGTCCTATAATGAGTCAGATGTACTGTAATGGTGAATTGGTGAATGTTACTTGTTTGTACTGTGGGACGCTGGTCATCACCAAGATAGTTCAATAAAACCATGAGCGAGTTGGATTTGAACAATGTCTGGTACAACGACTTACTTTGTCAAAAGTTGCTGTTTAAGTTGGAATTCCCCAGACTATATAGAGACAGTTGCTATGTCAAATTGTTCAGGGCAAGTTTTGTGCGTAGTTACGTAAGAGGGAGTGAACAAAAGCTTGTCCCGAACCATTTGACATAGCAACTGTGTCTATAGTCGGAGGAATTCAAGTTTAAGCGGTAACTTGAGACTATAAAGCAAGTTATTGTACCAGACAGTATTCAAATCTAACTCACAAATGACTTATTGAGCTAAGCTGTAAAGCAACAGCTTTGGCTATGGCTAAATCCAGTGTTTAAGAATAATGTGGCTACGGCTAACAGTCTATAGCCATAGCCAAATAGTCTTATTCCAGCAAGGTCTCAGAAACAACTGGTATTTCTGCAGTATAGGTGAATAAGAATTTGTCATGAAATCTGAATTTATGTAATATCTGCATGAAGGCAATTTAGTTGTCCATCATTGGAAAGTCCATCTGATAGGGGACAACGCTACATCAATGTAAACGGCTTCACAGCTATGATTTGCAATTTATTTTGCATAAATTTTAACAATAAATAGTAATAATGAAATATAATTTCAGAGATGTGTTTATTATTGCTCGAGAGTTTGTTGTTGCATCGGACCTTCGTTGGTTCGGAGCAAAAAGAAATTATGGAAACTATTTTGATTTCAATATTTCGAGCATAGTTGTATCTATCTAAATGGCAGCTAATTGACAATTCTCAAAGGTAAAAGAACCCTATTTTATTTTTATTTGAATATCTGTTATCACAATAGTCAAAATGACAATTGTTCAGAACATCCCACGTATTGTTCACTTAAAGTTTATAGAATTATCGACCCCTTGCACAACGTGGAACGCGCACCTCCGAACAATGTGCGTCTACCATATCCGCCATTTTGGGAGTCAATGCCTTTGTGTACATGTTGACTCCCTTTTGTACATTTTGACTCCCAAAATGGCGCACAGGATAGGTGCGTATAAGTGCACTGCGCGTTGTGCGAGGTGTCCATAGTTATATACAAAATAACAATTCTGGTATTTCAGTCTAAAGGTGTACTCTCATACATGTGAATGCATTTTGCTTTGGTACAATAATACAATAACCTGTATCATGTTTTTTGCCACTTGGTTTTTAGAAATACGGTAAAACCTAAAAAACAAAAACCACCAAAACAAGCAACAACAAAAAGGAGATCAAAAACAGTGGAACTAGATACTAGTTAGCTCAAAAAGCATCGTACAACAAAGTTGCTGGTGACTAATAAGACAACATCTAGGAAAGCAAAAGAAAAAACCCGGAATTGAATGATTTGTTTTTTCAGAACTTTCACTGTACCATAAATATCCAACAGAGAATACCTGTATGAGGTGCATATTTAACAATTATTATTTCAATTATTGAAATTGAAAACTTGTCAATGATTATGCTCACATAATACGTATTTTTGGAAACCTTTGAAGGTGAATGAGAAACGGTTTACTATACACTGCTAGTCTTTTTGGCATGTTTTTGGCATGGCGTCATGAAAATTGCCTCACCCTGCTCTGCAAATTTTAGGTTTTTTGTGTTTTTGAAAAATTGGTATTGTAAGTAACTCGCTCTATAGTTCCTTATGCTTTGACATGGAGGCCTTTCAAAAAGCATGAGTAATATTGCCAAAATACCTTCCAATAAAGAACAATAACTATTCTGGGGACTTGAAAGTATGTCAGTGTCATTCTGATAAAAATAATAAATTCTAAATTTAATGTACAATAAAATATTATAGCATTTAAACTTCATTAGTCATGTGTTTTACTTTTCTCAGAGTTATTTCACAGACTCTTTTCCCAATCACCAAACTATGAGAAAGACAAGGTAGAACTGCAGGACTGTATTTACCATTGCGATGTTTCAAATTTAATTGCACTCTACAATGTGATAGATGTCTGCACTCCCCAACACTCTTCATGTCAACCTTTATTCACTACTAGGAAAAGAAAATGAGCAAAACTTGTCAGTTAACTTACCCTTGAAAGATGTTTGTTGTGGTGATATTGGTTATTTAAACTTGACCCAAATTGATCAAAATGCTTGACATTGTGATTTTTTATCCAAATAGGATAGGCTGGACTTGCCCCTTGTAAATTGTTTAATTTTTGATCCAAATTTGATAAAAATGCTAGACTTACCCCTTGTGATTTTTTCATTTTTGGACCCAAATTTGATGAAAATGCTGGACTTTTAGCACATTTAACCTAGTTGTTACCCATTCTTCTAATTTTTTCAATTTTGGACTACAATTTGATGAAAATGCTGGACTTACTACCCCTTGTGATTTTTTCAATTTTGGACCCAAATTTGATGAAAATGCTGGACTTACCCCTTGTGATTTTTTCAATTATGGACCCAAATTTGATGAAAATGTTGGACTAACCCCTTGTGATTTTTTCAATTTTGGACCCAAATTTGATGAAAATGCTGGACTAACCCCTTGTGATTTTTTCATTTTTGGACCCAAATTTGATGAAAATGCTGGACTTGCCCTTGTGATTCTTTCATTTTTGGACACAAATTTGATGAAAATGTTAGACTACCCTTGTGATATTTGTTCGTTTTTGGACACAAATTTGATGAAAATGCTGGACTAACCCCTTGTGTTTTGTTCGTTTTTGGACACAAATTTGATGAAAATGCTGGACTAACTAACCCCTTGTGATTTTTTCACTTTTGGACCCAAATTTGATGAAAATGCTGGACTAACCCCTTGTGATTTTTTTCACTTTTGGACCCAAATTTGATGAAAATGCGGGACTAACCCCTTGTGATTTGTTCATTTTTGGACCCAAATTTGATGAAAATGCTAGACTACCCTTGTGATATTTGTTCGTTTTTGGACACAAATTTGATGAAAATGCTGGACTAACCCCTTGTGATTTATTCGTTTTTGGACACAAATTTGATGAATATGCTGGACTAACCCCTTGTGTTTTTTTCAATTTTGGACCAAAATTTGATGAAAATGCTGGACTTACCCCTTGTGATATTTGTTCGTTTTTGGACACAAATTTGATGAAAATGCTAGACTACCCTTGTGATATTTGTTTGTTTTTGGACACAAATTTGATGAAAATGCTGGACTAACCCCTTGTGATTTATTCGTTTTTGGACACAAATTTGATGAATATGCTGGACTAACTAACCCCTTGTGATTTTTTCAATTTTGGACCAAAATTTGATGAAAATGCTGGACTTACCCCTTGTAATTTTTTTCATTTTTTGACCAAAATTTGATGAAAATGCTGGACTAACCCCTTGTGATTTTTTCATTTTTTGACCAAAATTTGATAAAAATGCTGATGAATGCTGATTTGATGAATAACCCCTTGTGATTTTTTTCACTTTTGGACACAAATTTGATGAAAATGCTGGACTAACCCCTTGTGATTTTTTCAATTTTGGACAAAAATGTTTTGAAAATGCTGGACTTACCCCTTGTGATTTTTTTCATTTTTGGACACAAATTTGATGAAAATGCTGGACTAACCCCTTGTGATTTTGTCCACTTTTGGACACAAATTTGATGAAAATGCTGGACTAACCCCTTGTGATTTTTTTCATTTTTGGACACAATTTTGATGATGATGATGTCGTATGCTATACTGATCTCGTTCTAAAGTCCGTAAGCCAGTTTACAGCTGGGTCCTCAGCCAGGTGAAGGGCTTCGATGCCGCCATCAAGGTGAGAGAGTGGGCAGTCGACTATCACATGGCGCATCGTCTGGGGTTCGCCACAGTCACAAAGCGGAGACGCAAGGTAGCCCCACTTGTGTAGGCTACTGCGGCATGGCCCTGCGTCGGTACGGAACCGGTTCAAGAGGCACCAGTGGCCGCGGGGGAGGTCCATTCCCGGCAGCTGGATGGTGGGGTCGGCGACCAGGAACTTGTGCGGGACGTCGGTATGGTCTCGCCACCGTGTGCGCCATAGATCTTTAGCGGTCACTGCACTGTCCGGTACATTGGACCAGATTGGGTTTCTAGACTTAAGTCTAGGCCTAGGGTGGAAGTCAAGGTCACTGAGGAGAGGGAGGTCAGGATTGGATTGGATCTTACAGACCAGCCTTGATGTGGCAATCTCTCTTCGGATGTCTGGAGGGGCAATGTTGCTCAGGACTGGGAGCCAATCTGTCCTTGTACAGCGAACGGCACCAGTGATGGTTCTCATAGTGTCGTTTAGTTGGACGTCGACGAGACTGGTGTGGACAGAGTTCCTCCAAACTGGAGCACAGTACTCAGCCACTGAGTAGCAAAGGGCTAGAGCAGATGAACGGAGTGTCTTTGCCTTTGCTCCCCAGGTTGTACCGGCGAGCATGTGGATCAAGTTGTTTCTGGTCCGAATTTTGGCAGCCACTTTCTGGAGGTGAGGTTTGAAGGTGAGTGTACGGTCCAGGGTGACGCCAAGATAAGTCGGTCTGGGGGCGTGGCTCAAACGTTTTCCGTTGAGAAAGATGTCTAGCTCTTGGTCGCTTCTGGCATTGTGCAGGTGAAAAACACTGGATACTGTTTTGGCGACACTGGGCTGAAGTCGCCAGCGTTTACAGTATTCACTGATCTTTGCTATGTCATCGTTGATAGTGGAGCCGAGGTCTTCAAACTTTCCTGCTTGATGGGCAAGGCAGATGTCGTCAGCATAGATGAACTTTCGGCACATGGTGGCTGGGAGGTCATTTGTGTACAGATTGAACAGGATGGGTGCCAGAACTGATCCTTGTGGCAAGCCGTTCTTCTGCATTCTCCAGGAGCTGCTTGTGTCTCCCATATGGACACGAAACCGTCGTTGTTGCAACAGCAGTTCAACTGTGTCAACAGCCCAGCGTGGTAAGACTTTAGAGATTTTGACTAGCAGACCTTTGTGCCATACAGTGTCGTATGCAGCAGTCAGATCGAGAAAAACGGCGCCAGTCTTTAAGCGTTGCTGGTATCCGTTTTCAATGTAGGTGGTGAGTGCAAGAACTTGATCTTGAGTACTTCTGCCAGAACGGAAACCTGCTTGCTCGATTTGAAGTACTTCCTCTATGATTGGCTTGATGCGATGGAGGATGATCCGCTCTAACAGTTTGTAGCACATTGAGAGGAGGGAGATCGGACGATAGCTGGAAGCCAGTTTTGGGTCTTTCCCAGGTTTTGGGATGGCGATGGTTTTAGCGGTTCTCCAGGTTTTGGGAAGACTTTTCACCGAAATAACTCGTGAAAGGAAGGCTGCTAGCCAGTTTCTTGCTGCAGGTCCCAGATGTTTCAGGAATTCGGGGTGGATATTGTCATATCCTGGGGCTTTACCACACTTCAGGTCTTTCAAGGCTGTATTCACTTCTTCGATGGTAATTGGAGTTGATGTTGCAGTTTCAGCTTCTGGTCTTGACTTCTTGAAGGATCGCCATTCTTGTGTGGTCTCGTGTTTGATCTGTTTGTCAATCGGAGCTTTCCCCACTTTGATGAGGTGGCTAGCTACTGCATTTGGTTTGACTGATGGTCTGGTCGAGTTGGACGGTTGTTGGTTGGAGCCAAGGTGGCGGATGAGGTTCCAGCTTTTCCGACTTGAGTGTGTGAAGTTCAAGTTGCTAGTGGTTTCCTCCCATCTTAATTGGCGGGCATTATCAAGGCACTCAATGAGGTGGTCGGCAATGTCTGGATCGCCTGAGCTAGTGAACTCTTCAAGAAGTTGTTGGCATTCAGAGTCTAGGCACGGAATGTAGGTAGGCCGGAAGCCTCGCGGGATGTTGGCCTTGGCTGCTTTGAAGATTGCTTTGGTGAATCTAGTGTATGCTTCAGTCACTGAGGGCTCTTTGGTGGGGATGCAAACAACACTCTTTTCAAGCTGTTCAGAGAATTTTGTCCAGTTTGCCTTACGGAAGTTCCAGCGTGGTTTTTGTAGCGATCTGGTTATTGGGATGCGTAACCCAACGTGGGTCACAATAGGCCTATGTTGACTCCTTGGAAAGTCATCCATTTTGATGAAAATGCGGGACTAACCCCTTGTGATTTTTTAATTTTTTGACCAAAATTTGATAAAAATGCTGATGAATGCTGATTTGATGAAAATGCTGGACTTTTTTCAATTATTCAATTATTCATACAAATTGGACAGGCTGGACTTACTCCTTGTGAATGTTTCTCTTTTTGATCCAACTTTGATAAAAAGGCTGGACTAACCCTTGTAATTTTTAAAATTTTGACCCAAAATTGATATAAATGCTGGACTATCCTTGGGCTATCCTTGTGAGTTTTGTAATATTTTATCCAAATTAGATAGGCTTGTGAATTTTTCTGTTTTTGACCCCTTGTGATTTTTTCATTTTTGGACCCAAATTTGATGAAAATGCTGGACTAACCCCTTGTCATTTTTTCAATATTGGACCCAAATTTGATGAAAATGCTGGACCAACCCCTTGTGATTTTTTCAATTTTGGACCAAAATGTTTTGAAAATGCTGGACTTACCCCTTGTGATTTTTTCCACTTTTGGACACAAATTTGATGAAAATGCTGGACTTACCCCTTGTGATTTTTTCATTTTTCGACCTAAATTTGATGAAAATGCTGGACTAACCCCTTGTGTTTTTTTCATTTTTTGACCCAAATTTGATGAAAATGCTGGACTAACCCCTTGTGATTTTTTCAATTTTGGACAAAAATGTTTTGAAAATGCTGGACTTACCCCTTGTGATTTTTTTCATTTTTGGACACAAATTTGATGAAAATGCTGGACTAACCCCTTATGATTTGTTCGTTTTTGGACCCAAATTTGATGAAAATGCTGGACAAACCCCTTGTGATTTTTTCATTTTTGGACCCAAATTTGATGAAAATGCTGGACTAACCCCTTGTGATTTTTTTCACTTTTTGACACAAATTTGATGAAAATGCTGGACTAACCCCTTGTGATTTGTTCGTTTTTGGACCCAAATTTGATGAAAATGCTGGACAAACCCCTTGTCATTTTTTCAATATTGGACCCAAATTTGATGAAAATGCTGGACCAACCCCTTGTGATTTTTTCAATTTTGGACCAAAATGTTTTGAAAATGCTGGACTTACCCCTTGTGATTTTTTCCACTTTTGGACACAAATTTGATGAAAATGCTGGACTTACCCCTTGTGATTTTTTCATTTTTGGACCTAAATTTGATGAAAATGCTGGACTAACCCCTTGTGATTTTTTCAATTTTGGACAAAAATGTTTTGAAAATGCTGGACTTACCCCTTGTGATTTTTTTCATTTTTGGACACAAATTTGATGAAAATGCTGGACTAACCCCTTGTGATTTTTTTCACTTTTGGACACATTTGATGAAAATGCTGGACTAACCCCTTGTGATTTGTTCGTTTTTGGACCCAAATTTGATGAATATGCTGGACAAACCCCTTGTGATTTTTTCATTTTTGGACCCAAATTTGATGAAAATGCTGGACTAACCCCTTGTGATTTTTTTCACTTTTGGACACAAATTTGATGAAAATGCTGGACTAACCCCTTGTGATTTGTTCGTTTTTGGACCCAAATTTGATGAAAATGCTGGACAAACCCCTTGTGATTTTTTCATTTTTGGACCCAAATTTGATGAAAATGCTGGACAAACCCCTTGTGATTTTTTCATTTTTGGACCCAAATTTGATGAAAATGCTGGACTAACCCCTTGTGATTTTTTTCACTTTTGGACACAAATTTGATGAAAATGCTGGACAAACCCCTTGTCATTTTTTCATTTTTGGACCCAAATTTGATGAAAATGCTGGACAAACCCCTTGTCATTTTTTCAATATTGGACCCAAATTTGATGAAAATGCTGGACCAACCCCTTGTGATTTTTTCAATTTTGGACCAAAATGTTTTGAAAATGCTGGACTTACCCCTTGTGATTTTTTCCACTTTTGGACACAAATTTGATGAAAATGCTGGACTAACCCCTTGTGATTTTTTTCACTTTTGGACACAAATTTGATGAAAATGCTGGACTAACCCCTTGTGATTTGTTCGTTTTTGGACCCAAATTTGATGAATATGCTGGACAAACCCCTTGTGATTTTTTCATTTTTGGACCCAAATTTGATGAAAATGCTGGACTAACCCCTTGTGATTTTTTTCACTTTTGGACACAAATTTGATGAAAATGCTGGACTAACCCCTTGTGATTTTTTCACTTTTGGACACATTTGATGAAAATGCTGGACTAACCCCTTGTGATTTGTTCGTTTTTGGACCCAAATTTGATGAATATGCTGGACAAACCCCTTGTGATTTTTTCATTTTTGGACCCAAATTTGATGAAAATGCTGGACTAACCCCTTGTGATTTTTTTCACTTTTGGACACAAATTTGATGAAAATGCTGGACTAACCCCTTGTGATTTGTTCGTTTTTGGACCCAAATTTGATGAAAATGCTGGACAAACCCCTTGTGATTTTTTCATTTTTGGACCCAAATTTGATGAAAATGCTGGACAAACCCCTTGTGATTTTTTCATTTTTGGACCCAAATTTGATGAAAATGCTGGACTTGTGATTTTTTTCACTTTTGGACACAAATTTGATGAAAATGCTGGACAAACCCCTTGTCATTTTTTCATTTTTGGACCCAAATTTGATGAAAATGCTGGACAAACCCCTTGTGATTTTTTCAATTTTGGACCAAAATGTTTTGAAAATGCTGGACTTACCCCTTGTGATTTTTTCCACTTTTGGACACAAATTTGATGAAAATGCTGGACTAACCCCTTGTGATTTTTTCACTTTTGGACACATTTGATGAAAATGCTGGACTAACCCCTTGTGATTTGTTCGTTTTTGGACCCAAATTTGATGAATATGCTGGACAAACCCCTTGTGATTTTTTCATTTTTGGACCCAAATTTGATGAAAATGCTGGACTAACCCCTTGTGATTTTTTTCACTTTTGGACACAAATTTGATGAAAATGCTGGACTAACCCCTTGTGATTTGTTCGTTTTTGGACCCAAATTTGATGAAAATGCTGGACAAACCCCTTGTGATTTTTTCATTTTTGGACCCAAATTTGATGAAAATGCTGGACAAACCCCTTGTGATTTTTTCATTTTTGGACCCAAATTTGATGAAAATGCTGGACTTGTGATTTTTTTCACTTTTGGACACAAATTTGATGAAAATGCTGGACAAACCCCTTGTAATTTTTTCATTTTTGGACCCAAATTTGATGAAAATGCTGGACAAACCCCTTGTGATTTTTTCAATTTTGGACCAAAATGTTTTGAAAATGCTGGACTTACCCCTTGTGATTTTTTCCACTTTTGGACACAAATTTGATGAAAATGCTGGACTAACCCCTTGTGATTTTTTCACTTTTGGACACATTTGATGAAAATGCTGGACTAACCCCTTGTGATTTGTTCGTTTTTGGACCCAAATTTGATGAATATGCTGGACAAACCCCTTGTGATTTTTTCATTTTTGGACCCAAATTTGATGAAAATGCTGGACTAACCCCTTGTGATTTTTTTCACTTTTGGACACAAATTTGATGAAAATGCTGGACTAACCCCTTGTGATTTGTTCGTTTTTGGACCCAAATTTGATGAAAATGCTGGACAAACCCCTTGTGATTTTTTCATTTTTGGACCCAAATTTGATGAAAATGCTGGACAAACCCCTTGTGATTTTTTCATTTTTGGACCCAAATTTGATGAAAATGCTGGACTTGTGATTTTTTTCACTTTTGGACACAAATTTGATGAAAATGCTGGACAAACGTCTTGTCATTTTTTCATTTTTGGACCCAAATTTGATGAAAATGCTGGACAAACCCCTTGTGATTTTTTCAATTTTGGACCAAAATGTTTTGAAAATGCTGGACTTACCCCTTGTGATTTTTTCCACTTTTGGACACAAATTTGATGAAAATGCTGGACTAACCCCTTGTGATTTTTTTCACTTTTGG
Source organism: Leptasterias polaris (assembly GCA_037783415.1). Classification (NCBI taxonomy): domain Eukaryota; kingdom Metazoa; phylum Echinodermata; class Asteroidea; order Forcipulatida; family Asteriidae; genus Leptasterias; species Leptasterias polaris. The sequence continues at coordinate 5,404,666 of JAZGTN010000022.1, forward strand.
ACACAAATTTGATGAAAATGCTGGACTAACCCCTTGTGATTTGTTCGTTTTTGGACCCAAATTTGATGAATATGCTGGACAAACCCCTTGTGATTTTTTCATTTTTGGACCCAAATTTGATGAAAATGCTGGACTAACCCCTTGTGATTTTTTTCACTTTTGGACACAAATTTGATGAAAATGCTGGACTAACCCCTTGTGATTTTTTCATTTTTGGACCCAAATTTGATGAAAATGCTGGACAAACCCCTTGTGATTTTTTCATTTTTGGACCCAAATTTGATGAAAATGCTGGACAAACCCCTTGTGATTTTTTCATTTTTGGACCCAAATTTGATGAAAATGCTGGACAAACCCCTTGTGATTTTTTCATTTTTGGACCCAAATTTGATGAAAATGCTGGACTTGTGATTTTTTTCACTTTTGGACACAAATTTGATGAAAATGCTGGACAAACCCCTTGTCATTTTTTCATTTTTGGACCCAAATTTGATGAAAATGCTGGACAAACCCCTTGTGATTTTTTCAATTTTGGACCAAAATGTTTTGAAAATGCTGGACTTACCCCTTGTGATTTTTTCCACTTTTGGACACAAATTTGATGAAAATGCTGGACTAACCCCTTGTGATTTTTTCACTTTTGGACACATTTGATGAAAATGCTGGACTAACCCCTTGTGATTTGTTCGTTTTTGGACCCAAATTTGATGAATATGCTGGACAAACCCCTTGTGATTTTTTCATTTTTGGACCCAAATTTGATGAAAATGCTGGACTAACCCCTTGTGATTTTTTTCACTTTTGGACACAAATTTGATGAAAATGCTGGACTAACCCCTTGTGATTTGTTCGTTTTTGGACCCAAATTTGATGAAAATGCTGGACAAACCCCTTGTGATTTTTTCATTTTTGGACCCAAATTTGATGAAAATGCTGGACAAACCCCTTGTGATTTTTTCATTTTTGGACCCAAATTTGATGAAAATGCTGGACTTGTGATTTTTTTCACTTTTGGACACAAATTTGATGAAAATGCTGGACAAACCCCTTGTAATTTTTTCATTTTTGGACCCAAATTTGATGAAAATGCTGGACAAACCCCTTGTGATTTTTTCAATTTTGGACCAAAATGTTTTGAAAATGCTGGACTTACCCCTTGTGATTTTTTCCACTTTTGGACACAAATTTGATGAAAATGCTGGACTAACCCCTTGTGATTTTTTCACTTTTGGACACATTTGATGAAAATGCTGGACTAACCCCTTGTGATTTGTTCGTTTTTGGACCCAAATTTGATGAATATGCTGGACAAACCCCTTGTGATTTTTTCATTTTTGGACCCAAATTTGATGAAAATGCTGGACTAACCCCTTGTGATTTTTTTCACTTTTGGACACAAATTTGATGAAAATGCTGGACTAACCCCTTGTGATTTGTTCGTTTTTGGACCCAAATTTGATGAAAATGCTGGACAAACCCCTTGTGATTTTTTCATTTTTGGACCCAAATTTGATGAAAATGCTGGACAAACCCCTTGTGATTTTTTCATTTTTGGACCCAAATTTGATGAAAATGCTGGACTTGTGATTTTTTTCACTTTTGGACACAAATTTGATGAAAATGCTGGACAAACCCCTTGTCATTTTTTCATTTTTGGACCCAAATTTGATGAAAATGCTGGACAAACCCCTTGTGATTTTTTTAATTTTGGACCAAAATGTTTTGAAAATGCTGGACTTACCCCTTGTGATTTTTTCCACTTTTGGACACAAATTTGATGAAAATGCTGGACTAACCCCTTGTGATTTTTTTCACTTTTGGACACAAATTTGATGAAAATGCTGGACTAACCCCTTGTGATTTGTTCGTTTTTGGACCCAAATTTGATGAATATGCTGGACAAACCCCTTGTGATTTTTTCATTTTTGGACCCAAATTTGATGAAAATGCTGGACTAACCCCTTGTGATTTTTTTCACTTTTGGACACAAATTTGATGAAAATGCTGGACTAACCCCTTGTGATTTTTTCATTTTTGGACCCAAATTTGATGAAAATGCTGGACAAACCCCTTGTGATTTTTTCATTTTTGGACCCAAATTTGATGAAAATGCTGGACTAACCCCTTGTGATTTGTTCATTTTTGGACCCAAATTTGATGAAAATGCTAGACTACCCTTGTGATATTTGTTCGTTTTTGGACACAATTTTGATGAAAATGCTGGACTAACCCCATGTGATTTGTTCGTTTTTGGACCCAAATTTGATGAAAATGCTGGACAAACCCCTTGTGATTTGTTCGTTTTTGGACCCAAATTTGATGAAAATGCTGGACAAACCCCTTGTGATTTTTTCATTTTTGGACCCAAATTTGATGAAAATGCTGGACCAACCCCTTGTGATTTTTTCAATTTTGGACCAAAATGTTTTGAAAATGCTGGACTTACCCCTTGTGATTTTTTCCACTTTTGGACACAAATTTGATGAAAATGCTGGACTTACCCCTTGTGATTTTTTCATTTTTGGACCTAAATTTGATGAAAATGCTGGACTAACCCCTTGTGATTTTTTCATTTTTTGACCCAAATTTGATGAAAATGCTGGACTAACCCCTTGTGATTTTTTCAATTTTGGACAAAAATGTTTTGAAAATGCTGGACTTACCCCTTGTGATTTTTTCCACTTTTGGACACAAATTTGATGAAAATGCTGGACTAACCCCTTGTGATTTTTTCCACTTTTGGACACAATTTTGATGAAAATGCGGGACTAACCCCTTGTGATTTTTTCATTTTTGGACCCAAATTTGATGAAAATGCTGGACTTTTTTCAATTATTCAATTATTCATACAAATTGGACAGGCTGGACTTACCCCTTGTGAATGTTTCTCTTTTTGATCCAACTTTGATAAAAAGGCTGGACTAACCCCCTTGTAATTTTTCAAATTTTGACCCAAAATTGATAGAAATGCTGGACTATCCTTGGGCTGGACTTACCCCTTGTGAGTTTTGTAATATTTTATCCAAATTAGATAGGCTTGTGAATTTTTCTGTTTGCTTGTGAATTTTTCTGTTTTTGATCCAAATTGGATAAACATGCTGGACTTAATCCTTGTGAGTTTTTCAATTTTGGACCCAAATAATAAAAAAATGCAAGACTATAACCCTCTGTTTTTGAACCTCAATTTTTGACCTAATTTTTGATAAAACGTTGTAGTTTTGTCAATTGTGGTAAATTTAAAAAAAATGGAAGGATTCGCCCACCTATGTTTTTCAGTGAACAATAATCAGACACTACTCAAACTAAATACCTAACGCTTACTTTGGCTTTGTCACCGTTTCAATATTTTACTTCTGTAAATAAACACATTATTACAAAATGGCAATAATTTATAGTTGTCTAATAACTCATGTTGTTTTTTAATGCAAGTAAGACAAAATGCATGTTTTTTCAAATGACGCCTTACTACATACAATTGGTTGGTGCCGAGAGTGAGGTGTTAATAATATTGTGAGTGACCGTTTTAGTAGTGGTGCTAGTGCGATGGGGTTACGTTAAAACATGACGTTTTACAACAGAGTTAGGGTGAGGAGTATTCGGCTCGGTTTCACAAAACACCAAGATTCATCTGAAGATGAGTTGTCAATATTTCCATTTTGTTACATCACATTTTTCTCAGCTATTCAGATTGACATGACCAATATCAGCTCTTAGTGAAACCGAAACCTGGTGTTGTTTACGGTGATTGTGGCCATGGTTTGTTGTTTGCTTTGTAACAGAGCTCGCGCATTTCGCTGAAACTACATGCATTCTGTCCATTTGGCGCTTAAATTTAAACTTGAAATTTCAAAATAAACTACGCAATCAACTTTTTATTACAGTTCCGACAAGCAAAAACACTTTATAAACTGCGCTAAGATTACACTACTGACGTTTTGGGGTATCCTCATTTGATTCTTCGTTTATTTCTCTTCAAAAAACCTACGCCAGTTTTAGAGTTGTATTCCTAGCTACTCTGAATCCATCAAAACCCAACGCGTATTGTTCTTGAATTCATTCTTAAAATCAGATAATTTGGTTGTCCATGATAAATAATTGGTTGTCCATGATAAATAAACCAACAATGCTTGACATGAGGCAAGGTGTGCCAAATCAACTGATATGAGTACCGAGCTACTTGTACAATATGGTATTGGAGTTTGATGGATTCAAGAAAAATTCCTTTGAGTAAACAATGAACTAAGCCTGTATCTGAATTAGTGGCTGTGGATGTGGCTTGATCGTCAAATGAACATGCGTTAAAGCATAACATGAGGTCCATAACAACAGCTGCAGCCGTAGATACAGCTGCAAATTCAGACAAGATGGTCCTCTCCTCGAGTGTCTTCAAACAGCAAGGTGCCGTCATGGGGTGTCCAGCTCGTTTGAGTTGGTTGAACATTGTTGGGATTCATCCGGCTAGACTTGACACAGTCTTTCTCCAGTTGGTGACGGTCTAAAAAGTGTTAGTTACAAAATGTAGTATCAACATCACTACATCACTTGAACAGTTGAACTTGTAGCGATGATTCTTCTATCTAGACTTGACACATTCCTTCGGATGGTAACACACAGTCCACAAATTAAAAGATTTGGGGTATGTCATCTCCAAGATCATCGTCTAAATCTGCGGTAAGTAGGAAAAACGATTTTCAGAGATCAATTTTGGTAAAACATTTTTGAACAAGTAACAGTTGCTCTAAGGAACATTTAATTTTGAATGTCATCCGCAAGAAAAATCTCCTCCAGCTTTAACAAGTCATGTTTCCTTTTTTTCTTCTTTCTTTAAAAAAAATAAGTTTTCTGAAAAAAGTTTTCCACTAGGTGGTTGTATGGTGTTTTTGAGAATGGGAATGAATGTGTAGTCTTTCAAATCGATGATTTCAAACCTTGAAAATAGCTATTCCGGAATAACTCTTTGACAAAACAACCAAGCGGTCAGTTTTTGACTCTTTGTACCTGTATCCTCCAACGATGCCCATCCAAACAGGTCCAGCTGTAGTCACCACTCCCTGTATCCTCCAACGATGCTCATCCAAACAGGTCCTCCATATCTTTAAGACAAATTTCAAGAAAGTTTACTTCTATTTTTTGGATTGCAAAAACACAATTTTGTTTAACTAGTTCTTAACTTGTTTTACCTCGATGGTTAGCTGGTAGTTCATGCGTGCTGTTCTATAGAATCCCAAATAATACTAGTATTTTGACAGCTGGTTTTACAACTGTCTTTACAACTTAACAGATTTGTTAGAAAAATTCAAAATCTGATTGTTTGATGAATGTTTCATCTTTCCTTCCAAATATTTTTGGATAAACTGATGTTTATGTTTGTTAACAATCTTCAAAATGTCTTGATTGGTTTGTGTAGTCTAGTGTATTCGCATTCCAGTTGTGTTTAAAGAAGTGGAGTTATGATTAGAATCACTATGGAGTTATTAGTTCCACATTTGGAGCTCTAAAGTTTGGACTAACGTACATCTGCATACGGCTGCGTTATTTAGGGACAGGACATAACAATTTGTTTTCCCATTTAGTAGGTAATTTCTTCACCAGTTACCCACTTACTATTACCCGATACTTGACCAAATCTTCTGCATGACCCCAGTCCCTTCTGGTAGACATCATCTCAGCTCATTGGAGATCTCAGTACGCAAACTACTTCATCATCTTCAATACGACAACATGATCTGATTTTTGAAAGAAAACATATCTAGAAAAGTTAGCATTTTGGGGTCACATCTACTTTACATTGTACTATTCACCAGTGTTGGAGGTCTCGACAGAGGTCTCGGTCTCGGACGTTGAGGTCTTGACTCCAACACTGCTATACACATTACCTGAGGAAACCCCACATAGGCATACTTTACCAAACCAATGTCATCAACATCTATGCCTAGAGCTTCCATATTTGCACAGTTGCTAGCCACAAGCCCACAACATCCACTTCAGCCTCAACAGGTAACAGACTGTGTGGGAAACAAAAACAAGTTTATAGCCTGAGGAGGGAACTGTTAGAAGCTGTGGAAAGAAAGGTTAGAATTTTCCCTCCACACTTTACCGCGATACTTTTACCCGATACTTTACCTGTCAGGCCCTATATACTTAACCTTTGCTGCAAACAGCCGAACTTAACTGGCCTCCAGTCACTCATCGGGAACATCAAAGGAGAGTACTACTCAACTTCAGCATTATTTTACTGATGACGGTGAAGGTGTTAGTTTTGGTACTAACACAAGTCACACCTAACACTTTACCTCTTGCCTGTAAACCTGCTGAAAGAATAGAGAGTTAGTCTTGTCTCTAGGCCTTTAACTGTCTTACCTTTTATACATACCCAGGACTCACGTGCATCTTTCACCATAGATGATCTGCTCCTTTCCCCTCTCGTCTTCTGCCGTCTTTTTCGTAACTTTTTCATTTGTCTTTTCTTTTTTTCTCTCCTTTTTTCAGCGGTCACAAATATGCAGTTTAGGGTATTTGTAATGAGCCCCACATTTACAAATGAGTTTGCTGCAGATTTTTATATTCTTTTATTTATTTTTTATTTTGATCTAATTGAGCAAGGGCTACAGGTAGTTTGTCTTAATAGTTTTTTGCCTTTCTATTGTTTAATTTTCAAAGACGCAATTCTCCCCTGGTCTACATTCAGATTTGATGTAATGCTGATAATTAGGAATATGTAAATATTCATTTAGCTTGTCTAAATTATCTATTTAATACTCCTAAATCAAACATTGGTCATCAAATGAATGGTGATTGGACTGGAATATTTGAATACACTATTAGTACTTCTAAACACCTGTGGTGGGTTTTCGTGCCCACAGTACAACGCGCAGTAGCGGGGGGGGGGGGGGGGGGGGGGTAACGCTCCCCTGAAAATGTCTACATTCAGAATTGATGTAATGCTGATAATCAGGAATATGTAAACAGTCATTTAGCTTGTCTAAATTATCTATTTAACACTCCTAAATCAAACATTGATCATCAAATGAATGGTGATTGGATTATTACTTCTAAACACTTAAAGTCGTGGGTTTTTGTGCCCACAGTACAATGCGCAGTACCGGTAAGGGGAGGGGGTAAGTATCTAATTTTTATTTTATTAATTTCATATATTTATTTTATTTATTTTTTCCAGAAAGAATATTACTCATCTTTCTTGAAGATTAAGTTTAAAATAATGACTGAATTTTTGACTGGATTTTGTAAACTTCCTTTATAAACATGACGCTGTTTGAATTATAAAATCATGACCGTTATAAATAAACATGACAACTGACGACTCGGAGTATCAACACCGACAGAAATTTCCAGTAAGACTAGTCTCCTATTTAAAAAGCATCACTGGCTTCGACCAATATGCAAATCAAGAAATACCAAGACAGTGTGACGTCACCTTGAAAGCTACACAAGTAAAGGACAACATCAACAAGATCGCCGAACGTCTTGGGGATAGGGGAGTGGTACAAAAGGGGGAGGGACTCTGCAAGAGAACGGGTTAGATCTTCTCTTACCATTCGCAGTCTTCACCTTGTCTTTATCTTGAAAGACTAACTTGCGTTATCCAACCTCCACTATTATTCCCTATCAATAATCTTTTTGATTGTTCTTTTTGTTTAGCAATGTCAACAACTAACGTATTTTATAAATAACTAAATAACGGCCGGTTCTTCACACACTCATAAGAGAGATAGATTAATGTAAATTCAATTCAACTAACTGTTTTTGTTCATCATGTGAAAACACATGAACAAAATGCCCAACATGAAATAGGTGAATCGCACAAGCGAACTAAACCAGTGGAGGTCGGATGCTGCAAAGTTTTCCTTACCTCAATCCGGCGACGACTCCAATTTACGTCCACATACCACATATCCATAGATCTTCAACTCTGTACAAAGATCGTTCCCTCTTTCTGCAACTCACGTAACAGTCGAAGTCTCATGAAGCTTGGCTGGACGGGAGCTTGCTGCTGTGTCTGCCTCAGTCCTGACTAGATAAAGCAACCCTTAAACCCATCAATGCCACTGTTAAAATACAAAGGGGGTAATTTGGAAAACATTTTAAGTATTATATGACTGTGGTTAAGAAATTATCATTAAATCTCAATCGGTCTGTTGTTTAGTACTGCAGTATATTTTATTTATAACTGGTTGCCTATTCAATTAGGGAAAACAAAAACCCATTGCCAATGAGTTATTTCCTCTTGTAGGGCGTACGTTTGGAAATATTTGACACTTTATTAAAAGCCATTGTAAACTACGGGGCTCTGAAGTAACAAGGACGAAAACGAAGACCATTTTAAACAAAAACAGTCGTTTAGTCGAGTATTTTTTCATTTTTCTTGTTGTTCACTGTCTTTACTCATTTCTGTAAATGAACATGTTTGTCTATACTAACTGTGCTCTAGGTTCAGAACTAAACTAGAGAAAAACTGACCATTTGAATGAGGGGGTTTGCACTCGACAAGCTTTGCTTTTCGAGTGCCCCCCCCCCCCAAACCTTTGCTGATCTTCTGTACTCTTAGCATAAAGTATGCCTTGTCCCAATTTCTTTATAGCATGTATTATTTGATTTGTATGAATGTACCCTGATGCACAAATTAATTGATTGATTGATTGACTGATTGGTAGTGTTCCAAGGCCTTACTTACCTCAACATGATGTCGATCTTTGGAATGGTCTGTTCGGTTTTGGTAGCGTGGCTCACCGGCAATTTACCGGAGCTCTCGGCAGCCCATACAACTTGAGGGTGTACAATACCATGTATCACGGCTCAAAAATGGTGCTGACCCATCGTATAACACAGGTCACGCCTCAGTTCACACAGCCAACATTTTGTATGGGGAAATTTGTAAGTAATTTACCCATAGGGATTCGAACCCATGGTTGGCCAGCTGCGCGGTTACGTGGGTGTAACTAGAGCGTTCCCTCTAGTTGTATTATATAACATTATGCTACATCCACTGTGAGCTCAACAAAGAAATTAACATTTGCCACGGTTCAACAAAACGAGTGCCAAGCGGTATTAAATTGATACAATGAGTACTTCGAAATCAGTACAAAACTCTTTATTTGCATAATAATAAAGATCATTATGAGGTGACGTTCCAAAGTACTCCCAGTCCAAGGAATGTTCAGCTGAACTTGTTGAGTGACAGTCTCAATCCCACATGGTCTAAATAATTTATTCCCGGGCGAGAAAAATGAAGGGAAGAATGGAGAACTTCTAAGAATCAAAATGCTCTTCGGGAATGCATTTACTATGGGGACAGGGTTAGGGTAGTCACTCTCGGTGTATTTCTTTGTTTGTTTTTAACAAAATAAATCCCAAAGTACATTAAATACTGCGGAGTCCGAAACTTAGGGGCATGAATCTTGTTGTATTCGTACCATAGGTCATTTTGGTTGGAGAGCAGTTTGCATCAGGAAATTATTATGTTTTCACACCATTAATTATAAAAAATAAAAATATTTTCTGTCACAGAAACTTGGCTAGGGAGAAATCTATTGCAAATGCAACTTTTGTTATGTTTGTTTACATTGGAAATGTTCATTGGATACGATCCATATTGTTTGGCACAAGCACTCCAATTTCTAGCTCCAATCTAAGTACATTTTCTTGACAAGGGTGAAGCGCTTTAAAAAAAAAACATCCTTAGTGTGTAAGTCTGTGGCTCATTCATTGCGTGTCGAGTAGGACCGTGTCTTATGAATGGCGCCCTCACTCACCCATAACCTATTAAATTGCAGACGTGATATATTGTTCAAAAGTTAACAGGGGTAGCGGACTTAAAACATAACCACCTCTTTACTTCGTAATAGATAATAACCAACGTTAACTTCCCCCCACCTAAAAAGACGGGGGGGGGGGCGGGTTTCTTTCCCGTTGAATGAAACCGAGGCAACTTCTTCGAGGATTTTGGCAAGGTTTATTTTAAGTAATTTGTTTGTCTCGATTTTTGTTTGTGAAATTTGACTCTAAAAGTTTACAGAAATTGATTTATTTTGACACCATGCACAAATTTGAGTTTTGGGATTGGAGGGGCATACTTTTTTGTTTCAAGTAAAACCAATTATCATCAGCAACAGTTAAACACAAGAGGGCGCCCTAATAAATGACCGTTATTATTATTGTTGTAGCACTATCAAAGTCACGCGCGTAGAATAATTATTATACGACAATACATGGATTCGTAATTGCGGAATATTTTACCGCTGTGTTGGTTATCCAAAAGGTTAATTTGTTGTCTCCAACTTAGAGTTGACTAATTAATTGAACACAGGGATCATTAAAATAAACTGCAGAGGCTGACTGGTGTCCCCCCCCCCCCCCCTCTAAAAGCGCAAAGAGTTGTACTGTCTATGAATAAACAATGTATCTAAATGAACACTGCCTCTCCCTCAAAACTCAATGAGTGATACGGCATTATGTCTCTAAATGAACACTGCCTCTCACTCAAAACTCAATGAGTGGTACGGCATTGTGCTCTAAATGAACACTGCCTCTCCCTCAAAACTCAATGAGTGGCACGGCATTATGTCTCTAAATGAACACTGCCTCTCTCTCAAAACTCAATTAGTGGAACCAGTTAAATGTTTGTCTCAGGGAGGAAAACTCCATCTGTAGCTTCAAATCTGGGCTTAAGACACATCTCTTTAGGGAAGCATTTTTAACTTAAAGTAATGTTCTATTTTTCTTATTGCCCTGCTGTTTACTGCATTGTTGTGGGTTTTTATCGGGTGGTTTTATAACGGCTTGGTGTTTTTGTGCATTTTTCTTTTTTCACTTTTTACTGGTTTCATTTTAAATATTGTTGTTGGATCTTAGGGTAACTTTTTCAGGATCTTTATATTCTACGTGGTTTTACTGTTGTGATTGATTGGTTTTAAATATTCTGTATATTTTTCCTTTATTGTTTTAATGATCACACTTTGTGGATCTTTTCTTTTGAGCTTTTCTGATTTTACTTTTTGTGGTTTTATGTTTGTTTTTCTTGTTGTAAAGCGCCTGGGAGCATTGAAAAATGGATTTGGCGCTATATAAATGTTTTTTTTTATTATTATTATTATTATTACGGCATTATGTCTCTAAATGAACACTGCCTCTCTCTCAAAACTCAATGAGTGGCACGGCATTATGTCTCTAAATGAACACTGCCTCTCTCTCAAAACTCAATGAGTGGCATGGCATTATGTCTCTAAATGAACACTGCCTCTCTCTCAAAACTCAATGAGTGGCACGGCATTATGTCTCTAAATGAACACTGCCTCTCTCTCAAAACTCAATGAGTGGCATGGCATTATGTCTCTAAATGAACACTGCCTCTCTCTCAAAACTCAATGAGTGGCATGGCATTATGTCTCTAAATGAACACTGCCTCTCTCTCAAAACTCAATGAGTGGCACGGCATTATGTCTCTAAATGAACACTGCCTCTCTCTCAAAACTCAATGAGTGATACGGCATTATGTCTCTAAATGAACACTGCCTCTCTCTCAAAACTCAATGAGTGGCATGGCATTATGTCTCTAAATGAACACTGCCTCTCTCTCAAAACTCAATGAGTGGCACGGCATTATGTCTCTAAATGAACACTGCCTCTCTCTCAAAACTCAATGAGTGGCATGGCATTATGTCTCTAAATGAACACTGCCTCTCTCTCAAAACTCAATGAGTGGCATGGCATTATGTCTCTAAATGAACACTGCCTCTCTCTCAAAACTCAATGAGTGGCACGGCATTATGTCTCTAAATGAACACTGCCTCTCTCTCAAAACTCAATGAGTGATACCGCATTATGTCTGCAAATGAACACTGCCTCTCTCTCAAAACTCAATGAGTGGCACGGCATTATGTCTCTAAATGAACACTGTCTCTCTCTCAAAACTCAATGAGTGGCACGGCATTATATCTCTAAATGAACACTGCCTCTCTCTCAAAACTCAATGAGTGGCATGGCATTATGTCTCTAAATGAACACTGCCTCTCTCTCAAAACTCAATGAGTGGCATGGCATTGTGCTCTAAATGAACACTGCCTCTCTCTCAAAACTCAATGAGTGGCACGGCATTATGTCTCTAAATGAACACTGCCTCTCTCTCAAAACTCAATGAGTGGCACGGCATTATGTCTCTAAATGAACACTGCCACTCTCTCAAAACTCAATGAGTGATACCGCATTATGTCTGCAAATGAACACTGCCTCTCTCTCAAAACTCAATGAGTGGCATGGCATTATGTCTCTAAATGAACACTGCCTCTCTCTCAAAACTCAATGAGTGGCACGGCATTATGTCTCTAAATGAACACTGCCTCTCTCTCAAAACTCAATGAGTGGCATGGCATTATGTCTCTAAATGAACACTGCCTCTCTCTCAAAACTCAATGAGTGGCATGGCATTATGTCTCTAAATGAACACTGCCTCTCCCTCAAAACTCAATGAGTGGTACGGCATTATGTCTCTAAATGAACACTGCCTCTCTCTCAAAACTCAATGAGTGATACCGCATTATGTCTGCAAATGAACACTGCCTCTCTCTCAAAACTCAATGAGTGGCATGGCATTATGTCTCTAAATGAACACTGCCTCTCTCTCAAAACTCAATGAGTGGCACGGCATTATGTCTCTAAATGAACACTGCCTCTCTCTCAAAACTCAATGAGTGGCACGGCATTATGTCTGCAAATGAACACTGCCTCTCTCTCAAAACTCAATGAGTGGCACGGCATTATGTCTCTAAATGAACACTGCCTCTCTCTCAAAACTCAATGAGTGGCACGGCATTATGTGTCAAAATGAACACTTCCTCTCCCTCAAAACTCAATGAGTGGTACGGCATTATGTCTCTAAATGAACACTGCCTCTCTCTCAAAACTCAATGAGTGGCACGGCATTATGTCTGCAAATGAACACTGCCTCTCTCTCAAAACTCAATGAGTGGCACGGCATTATGTCTCTAAATGAACACTGCCTCTCTCTCAAAACTCAATGAGTGGCACGGCATTATGTGTCAAAATGAACACTTCCTCTCCCTCAAAACTCAATGAGTGGTACGGCATTACGTGTCAAAATGAACACTGTCTATCTCTCTCAAAACTCAATGAGTGATACGGCATTGTGCTCTAAATGAACACTGCCTCTCCCTCAAAACTCAATGAGTGGTACGGCATTATGTGTCAAAATGAACACTGCCTCTCTCTCAAAACTCAATGAGTGGTGCGGCATTATGTGTCAAAATGAACACTGCCACTCCCTCAAAACTCAATGAGTGGTACGGCATTGTGCTCTAAATGAACACTGCCTCTCCCTCAAAACTCAATGAGTGATACGGCATTATGTGTCAAAATGAACACTGCCTCTCCCTCAAACCTCAATGAGTGGTACGGCATTATGTCTCTAAATGAACGCTGCCTCTCCCTCAAAACTCAATGAGTGGTACGGCATTGTGCTCTATATGAACACTGCCTCTCCCTCAAACCTCAATGAGTGATACGGCATTATGTCTCTAAATGAACACTGCCACTCCCTCAAAACTCAATGAGTGATACGGCATTATGTCTCTAAATGAACACTGCCTCTCTCCCAAAACTCAATGAGTGATACCGCATTATGTCTCTAAATGAACACTGCCTCTCTCTCTCAAAACTCAATGAGTGGTACGGCATTATGTCTCTAAATGAACACTGCCTCTCCCTCAAAACTCAATGAGTGATACGGCATTATGTGTCAAAATGAACACTTCCTCTCCCTCAAAACTCAATGAGTGGTACGGCATTATGTGTCAAAATGAACACTGCCTCTCTCTCAAAACTCAATGAGTGGTACGGCATTATGTGTCAAAATGAACACTTCCTCTCCCTCAAAACTCAATGAGTGATACGGCATTGTGCTTTAAATGAACACTGCCTCTCCCTCAAAACTCAATGAGTGGCACGGCATTGTGCTCTAAATGGACACTGCCTCTCACTCAAAACTCAATGAGTGGTACGGCATTATGTCTCTAAATGAACACTGCCTCTCCCTCAAAACTCAATGAGTGATACGGCATTGTGCTCTAAATGAACACTGCCTCTCCCTCAAAACTCAATGAGTGGCACGGCATTGTGCTTTAAATGAACACTGCCTCTCACTCAAAACTCAATGAGTGGTACGGCATTATGTGTCAAAATGAACACTGCCTCTCTCTTAAAACTCAATGAGTGGTACGGCATTATGTCTCTAAATGAACACTGCCTCTCCCTCAAAACTCAATGAGTGGTACGGCATTGTGCTCTAAATGAACACTGCCTCTCCCTCAAACCTCAATGAGTGATACGGCATTATGTCTCTAAATGAACACTGCCACTCCCTCAAAACTCAATGAGTGATACGGCATTATGTCTCTAAATGAACACTGCCTCTCTCCCAAAACTCAATGAGTGATACCGCATTATGTCTCTAAATGAACACTGCCTCTCTCTCTCAAAACTCAATGAGTGGTACGGCATTATGTCTCTAAATGAACACTGCCTCTCCCTCAAAACTCAATGAGTGATACGGCATTATGTGTCAAAATGAACACTTCCTCTCCCTCAAAACTCAATGAGTGGTACGGCATTATGTGTCAAAATGAACACTGCCTCTCTCTCAAAACTCAATGAGTGGTACGGCATTATGTGTCAAAATGAACACTTCCTCTCCCTCAAAACTCAATGAGTGATACGGCATTGTGCTCTAAATGAACACTGCCTCTCCCTCAAAACTCAATGAGTGGCACGGCATTGTGCTCTAAATGGACACTGCCTCTCACTCAAAACTCAATGAGTGGTACGGCATTATGTCTCTAAATGAACACTGCCTCTCCCTCAAAACTCAATGAGTGATACGGCATTGTGCTCTAAATGAACACTGCCTCTCCCTCAAAACTCAATGAGTGGCACGGTATTGTGCTCTAAATGAACACTGCCTCTCTCTCAAAACTCAATGAGTGGTACGGCATTACGTGTCAAAATGAACACTGTCTATCTCTCTCAAAACTCAATGAGTGATACGGCATTGTGCTCTAAATGAACACTGCCTCTCTCTCAAAACTCAATGAGTGGTACGGCATTGTGCTCTAAATGAACACTGCCTCTCTCTCAAAACTCAATGAGTGATACGGCATTGTGCTCTAAATGAACACTGCCTCTCTCTCAAAACTCAATGAGTGATACGGCATTGTGCTCTAAATGAACACTGCCTCTCTCTCAAAACTCAATGAGTGGTACGGCATTGTGCTCTAAATGAACACTGCCTCTCTCTCAAAACTCAATGAGTGGCACGGCATTATGTCTCTAAATGAACACTGCCTCTCTCTCAAAACTCAATGAGTGGTACGGCATTGTGCTCTAAATGAATACTGCCTCTCCCTCAAAACTCAATGAGTGGTACGGCATTGTGCTCTAAATGAACACTGCCTCTCTCTCAAAACTCAATGAGTGGTACGGCATTACGTGTCAAAATGAACACTTCCTCTCCCTCAAAACTCAATGAGTGGTACGGCATTACGTGTCAAAATGAACACTGTCTATCTCTCTCAAAACTCAATGAGTGATACGGCATTGTGCTCTAAATGAACACTGCCTCTCTCTCAAAACTCAATGAGTGGCACGGCATTATGCTCTAAATGAACACTGCCTCTCTCTCAAAACTCAATGAGTGATACGGCATTATGCTCTAAATGAACACTGCCTCTCTCTCAAAACTCAATGAGTGATACGGCATTATGTCTCTAAATGAACACTGCCTCTCTCTCAAAACTCAATGAGTGATACGGCATTGTGCTCTAAATGAACACTGTCTCTCTCTCAAAACTCAATGAGTGATACGGCATTATGTCTGCAAATGAACACTGCCACTCCCTGAAAACTCAATGAGTGGTACTGCATTATGTCTCTAATGATTTGTACAGTATTATTTCTGCGAATGGAAACACACTCCACCCCATCCAAATTCGACAATTGATAATAATTATACACAGATGAAGAGGATTAAAATAAAAATACATTCCATAAACCAGTGTTTTGTAGTTTATGATTGTCTAGTCGGACAGTGCAATGATAACATTTTGATCTGTATTGACAGTGAAACAACAGACAACTCCCTTCAGTTGTTTCACTCGTTTGAAATGCCGCGGAGATCTAATACCTGAATAAGTAAAATTTCTTCACAGCCGCGGTTGAAAATGTTGCTTTTAGCCAGGGCAACACCAAGACAAGAATAATTGTGGTACATTGTACTGTCATCTACCTATTGACGGAGAGTTTTAACCCTCGTATGCCATTAGGTGACCTTCGAATACAATTGAACCCCAGCTGTGAAAAGTGTCGCCAATCGCATTACGGCGAGAGCTTCTTTAGTTGTATTTTACGGTGCTGGATTGTGTTTCTCTCTGAAGCCGACCATTTGTGTTTTGTCTTCCTTGGGCGAATAAATAAGTAAAAACTATATACATTTTATTAAATCATGTGGGGGTGTTTCAATATTGAAGACAACTTTCTGAAAAGTCGTCTGTGTTTCTAGCATCAGCCGATAATCAGGCCCCAATGCACAAAATATACTGTTACTGTCATTCTGAGTACCGGAATGGTCTGGACAATAGTGCAGGTAAACTTCATAAGAATAGAATAGGGCATTTATTATACCGCTCAATCCACATCACCATCACCACTTCTATATATACCTAAAAAGGGTTGTCTTTTATCATGATGCATAACTATATTAAGCTTGTAAACCAGTATTTTAAACCACAAAATTAAAGCTTTCTTTGTTTTGTTGCTGTTATGTTGTTTTTTTTGTTTTTTATGCGTTAATTATTTTATATTTATATATTTCTAGTAATAAAACCAAGGAATCCAGAAAAGTGCCCCACGCTGTATCCTGAAAAGTTGTATCCTGAAACTGTTTCAAAACTTAAAATTTAAACATGATTTAGCGGTAGTTATCAATGATTATTACTATACTTTCATATTATTGTGACTTTTATTTTCTGTGATACCATAAAATAATTAATCACAATGGACGCTTATGTATCGAGAGTTTGGCAGACGTTACCAACTATATACAAATAATATCCGACCAGATGGAATCTCAAATGAGCAGATTGGTGTGATCAGTTCAAGACGATAGAGAGCATCTTGAAGAACGCATCATTAGATGACTGTAGCAAAACGGACACAACATTTTCTGTCGCACAAACATCCTGAACAACAACAAGCTGAAGCCTTTTTCTTAACCCAAACCACCTGAGTTTGGTCTGGTTGATGATCTGCATTCGAGACAAAAACAACATGGCTGCTCCATTTATACATGTCTGACCGACCGTCATATCAACAGCGTGACTTTATATAAATTTTCATTACGAAAAACTAATAATCATAACAGCGAACTCAAAGTCGTAACCGTTAGACACGCCGTATCACAGCCGGATACAGTGTCGTTTTACACCTTGCCGAAATCGACCCTGGGTTACTGTCTGAACCACGCATAGCCAAATTAAATAAAGGGTGTCTGCGACATGGGTGCTGTCTACCATTGAGGCCAAGACCAAGACGCGGGGGCCCTCCACTCCACAGCACGGATCGAAAGGTGCGAGACTTGTCCGCTGGCAACAGGACCATTGGAGACTGATTGGAACAAAATAAATGGATTCGCAATAAATATAATAAAACATTGTTGAAGGAAAGGGGGACTTGTTATTTTCTGAAGATGACACCAATTCCGGACGAGGTGAACCATCATGGAGTGACGTATGGCTCTATGGTCGAGCAATATAACCAATCAAACCCATCGGTAACCTATGTCAGGTTAGGAATATGTGATTGTCAGTCATTAAGACATTCTGTAAGGCATTTATGAAACATGACTTTCACAGAAATAGACAACATTTGGTATAGCCTATTTAATAGGCTTTAGATTAGACCGGAATAAAGAGAAGAAGAAGAGAACCATGCTTATTCAGAGGTGGAACCACGTGATGTCCCATTATTTTATCAAGCAGAGGGAGATTAGGGAGATCGAGACACCTCACCCCCAGCCCCCCCCCCCCCCCCCCTCGGGTTCGGGTTCACTCATACGGGACACGCACTTTAATTAGCCAGCAACCTTGAATAATTCACTATTTTATGAAGTTGATTTCATTTTCGTCCAAAAACAATAGGTTAAATTAGAAAATTAAAAATTCATTTGTTTAGTGAAGTAAAGAGAAAAACGGTAGCAAATAAGTTGGATGAGATCTCCGAATGAGGAAACATTTCGATGACAGTTTGGTAAACTCTACAATCATCAAGTCGTAGCTGTGTGTATTATACCCAGTCGTTGATAGTTGTGGATAGCGTTGTTATACCCAGTCGTTGATAGTTGGTAGCAGTGGGTAGCGTTATTATACCCAGTCGTTGATAGTTGTGGATAGCGTTGTTATACCCAGTCGTTGATAGTTGTGGATAGCGTTGTTACACCCGGTCGTTGATAGTTGTGGATAGCGTTGTTATACCCAGTCGTTGATAATTGGTAGCAGTGGATAGCGTTATTATACCCAGTTGTTGATAGTTGTGGATAGCGTTATTATACCCAGTCGTTGATAGTTGTGGATAGCGTTGTTGTACCCAGTCGTTGATAGTTGGTAGCAGTGGGTATACCCAGTCGTTAGTTGTGGATATGGCATTATTATACCCAGTTGATGGTAGTTGAAAGCTGTGGATAGCATTATTTCACCTTTTTGGGTAATGTCAGTGTATTCCGAACAACAACGATTTCTTTTAGAAAACTTCACCATTTTGAAGATTTTGGGTTGTAACTTGGATTGGTCTCATTCTAAGATAATCAATCTTCTGGACATGAGAACATTTTACTGCGTACTGAAGTTTTTTGAGTGCTCTGTTTGGGCAGCAGTAGAGAGTAATTCATTGATATGCATCATCCTAACCATTGCCCTGCCGACACAAAGTCATAATCACTAATAGTCGGTTGAGAGGGTTTGGGGGGTGAATGGTCGAAGAGGAGGAGTGATGGATCATTGTACAGAATGAGAGACTATAGAACGTCCAAGGAAATAGGTCGCACATCAGATATGCATTAAAATCTCATAATAACAAGTGCTGGGCCGCTAGGCTCTTAAGAACCGCAGGATAACCGTGGCACTGGACGAGGAGAGATTTGATCCCCGAGCCCCGGACCTCACCATCGGACGGTCCTGTCGTGCTCGGGTCCAAGTCGGTTGCCAGTTCGCGGCCCGTGAAATTTAAGACTAAATTTCCGTAGGAATCGCCAGCGTTCTGGGCTATCGGATTGCTCGCTTTAGGTGACATGCGCACATGTGGTTCATCAGCGCAGTAGATGGGGAACAATATGGGCGCTAATCAATTAGTTCGTACTCATCCGGTAGACGAACCGTCTTGCCACACAAACGGCAAGTTTTGTCAGTTTAACAATCATAACAAAACGGCCCGCAGCTGTTCCGCTTTCGGAAATTAATTTCCTCACAGAGGAAAAATAAAGAGAAATCAAAACCCATGAGCATGAACCTGACGTGGACCTTATAATACCGATCTATACAGATTTTGTTTTCCGGGGTATGATTTTTTTGTTCCGTGTCTTACAATGCACCAGGTGGGAAGCGGCCATGTGTACTTCGCTGAAATCTCGATTTTCACGCTGTTATCTTGAGCTCTCGCGAGAGTACGTCGGCCTGTATTATATGAAATTATTTTATAATATATAACCATGAAATATTTACTATTGCAAGCAGAGCAGGGCTGGTATGTACATGTAGGTAAATATATACACATCGTACAGAAGGTGGTAAAATCCAAACGGACATGCAGGTATTTTCTCTCGCAAGACAATGTGATATCTTCAAAATGTACAAACGTTTCCTGTGGTTGGAAGCTTTGGAAATTGTTTGCTAAAATCGTCACAAAAAAGAAGTAGGCTAAGGCTAAAAAGTCACAAAATGGTCAAAGTAATAGTACGAAAATATAGCCATAAATAATGCTTTTTACACTGTATTGCGAAGTAGTCAATCTTGTAAATTCTGCTGACATTATTTTATCGATGTTATTCATTGTCATATTCCATCGGAAACAACCCACAGCAGTTTCTGAACTACATGTATAACGTATTGAATATAGTCATGAGTAGAGTCATGTTCAATTCACATTGACAGATGGCAAACGAAAAACGCGCCAAGGCCAAAAGTTCGCGCTTAAAAACAGACGACACGTCGTTTGTGCACCAACCAAACGCCATGCTGTCAAACTACTCACACGACCAATATGAAAATGGTTGATTTAGCGTGAATAATATAGGGAGATATTGCTCTCTATGTGGCGTGTTGGTCGAACGTGGTTCGGCGGGATTTCAAGACCAGGGTCCCGTAGGCTAAGCTGAGCTCGATGCTGAAGGGTGAAAAGGCGTAGATTCCGGGGGACAATCGGACCGCGCGTGCCAGGCCTGTTCAACTGCAAAACTACCGTCTGTTGGCCGGACGTTGGCTATTTTCTCATTGTAATTCCAAATTCTGCAACTATCCATATGCCATAGGATTGCCCAATATGCCTGCTTAAAGCACAGCAAGCGTGCAGTCATTCTTTCTTTGTAAACTCATTATATGAAAGATGGCTAATAACAAATGTAGGGTACTTTTTAAAAATTTGATAATTCGGTGTCATCTGTTTATAGAGAAGGGTGTTCCAAGTTCTATATATTTTGATCATGCAATATCGTTGTTATCATTTTGATAGGACTATAACTTATATTCACAACCTCATTCACAGGTGTTTTTATTTTCCTGTCATCATCAATCATCTTCACTTCATTGGTTTTATTGGGTACGAGAATATTTCCTAGAAGGAGAGTCGGGTTACTCGACGGGGATTTTTACTCAATTTGTTCAACACAAGAGTCGATGAGGAAAACACGAAGCCAAAGTGTTTGTTTCGTTTTTGTTACGAGATAAAATTTCATATGAGAGGTGGACCTTCGGGAGTATAGACGTCGTCCTTGATTTTAAGTGTAGTAGATAAAAGTCAGACTAAAATTAGCGGCAAAAAGTCAAAGTCAGATACAACATCCCTTCACTATTCTTAAATATCCTGAGGACAGACTGTAATTGCCCGGAAGACCACAACGAAACTTACAAAAGTTAACTATCAGAAGGGTGTGTAACTCCAACTTGCTTGACGAGTACAAATTGGGATTGGGGGTTGTATTTTAATGGAAAAAATTCACATATAGGCTACTTATGTAGTTTTAGTGCATTACAAAATCAATTTAACAGACTAGGTTAGCCTTTGTCGTGCATCAACGCTCAACAGGGTCAGGTACTCTTTCATGGTCGTTTTCGGTTTTCAATGACTCAGTTCTACAACAAGGCTCTGGGAAAAAAATTAATAAAACGAAATTGAAGGGTATAGTTTCAGGTGTCGAAGCAGCTTCCATTCAAAGCTCACGTCTTTGTTGAGAACTATCATTGCACAGGAACCCTAAAAAGTGTATAGAGCGATCACAGAGCGTTTTCACCGCCGATGTTTTTACCCGATCTAACGGCACTCTATTCGGTCTATCTTCGGCACTCAATCACGGCTAATTCTATTTCAATTAAATTGGGATTACACTTCCGACATACAAAGGGCAGATGTGTTTGAGGACGTGTTCTGAAGACATGACAACGCTACAGCCGAAGAAGGAGCGGGCGATTGCCTCCGCGCCCACCGAGGAAATTAGCATTTGAAGCCCGTGTAGTGCGCCCCACGCGCGCTGCTCAAGAGCAACAATAGCCGTAGTCAATTACAGGCTATATTGACCCATGATATTGTGTTAGCAAACGGAAAAGCACATCGATTACGAAGTCATAATCGGGCCCAGTGCTTCGCTACCCCCTCTCAAACACTTGATAAACCAAAACAAACATTAATATAGCAATACACAATCTCCAGCGCAGTCAAAAGCGACGCCCAAGTGTTTAGACGTGCATTAATTATTGTTTTAAGGACCCACAGCACTACAGATTTCCTAGTCGACTAAATTCTTAAAAAGGAGACCAACGAGTTATTGGTTTCGGTGATTGTGTTCCTGTCTTTGAATTGGCAATAAGAAATTACTACTTTGGGAAGAAATCTTATTTGTAAATAACGGGGAGCTCGTTTCGCTTTTTGATGAGGCTTCGCCCTCAAGTACTTTCAGTGAGAACAACAAACACATTCTTATAAGCCTAGATAGAAGAAAGCAATTCTAAACAAAAAGACCCATTACTGGCCCAAAAGCCTATTTAATTGAAACAAGCGGGGATGTGAAAAGGGCACTAGTTTAAACCATCAAGCTGTAGCCCAAATAACAATCGTCTCCAAATTGAACAGATAAAGCCCAATTGAGGAAAACAGGCCCAATTATGAAAATCTCATCTGTATGTAAACCTTCAAGCTGATAGCCTTAACAACAATCGTCTGCAAATTAGCCAGACAAAACCCAATTGACGAAACGGTCCCAATTATGAAAATATCATTCTGTATGTAAATCATCAAGTCGATAGTTTAAGCATAACCGTTTACCATTTGGACAGACAAAGCCCAATTAAGGAAAACAGGCCCAATTATGAAAATTTCATCTGTATGGAGACCATCAAGTTAATAGTTCAAACTTAATCGTCCACGAATTGGACAGACAAAGCCCAAATAAGAAAAATGCCCATTTGTGAGAATCTCATCTGTATGTAAACCATCAAGTTGATCGTCAACGAATTTGACAGACAAAGCCCAATTGAGGTAAACAGGCCCATTTA